>LUCM01000372.1:58816-139245 GCA_008360955.1 Fasciolopsis buskii | reverse complement strand
AATTCGGTGAGCTGCATCTAATTTTTGGAGTAGATGCATGAGACAGTGTTTTATATGTACTTGAACTGAAAACTGAACTATGAACATACTTGATTTACCCGGTACTATTGATAGGATAGTATTGACCAGATGAACTTCAGATCCAGATATGAGAAGCGGACAACAGCAGTGAGACATTAAAGTGTTGCTGTGCAATTAAATTGAAAGAAATAAAGCAAGTTATGTATGCGATTAGTTCACGCGATATTCAGTCACATTCTAGAAGCTGTAGCAAAATTCATTTTTTTAATGTGCCGGTCCTCACATCCTGTTCAACTGCTTTTTTTAAACGTCCCATTTTAGTGCAAACCAAATTCCCATGTGCTCAGGCATTTTTATCGCAAAAGCCTTCATCTGAAAGTCTGTCTTAAGACACGAATTGTATGACATTTATTGGAAATTACAGAAAACGGATTTGTGTTGACGACGTTCCAGTGAAACCTGAGCAGCTGAACAGGACGCATCGGAGTGATATGAACCAGGCCAAGTTTGCATAAATTTCAAGGTGTAAAGCCTAATAACGACGACAGTTCAAGTCATTCCTTAGTGGATGGTAGTGACAGTAATGGATGCTTGAGAAACTCCCGACGCCTAATTTGCGAGGCTCATCATTAAATGACAAATTAAAGCAAACTGGTCGAGACGAAAATCAGTTCGAAACCCTAGACTGTTAAAGTTAATCAATAATTTCGTATTTCCGATATGCAAAGAATCTGTGAAAACTGACTCCATTTCCCAGAAGCACCACTACGGAAAAGAAAACAAACAGAAACGAGTTAAATCCACTATCCCATAGACAAATATATCGGATAACACGTTTGCACGTCGAAGATTGATCTGGCAAGTCCAGGCTTTACGGTTGCGTTTTTGACTTGACTTTCTTTAATTTTGGCTCTTGATATGCATGATCCCTGAAGATTATTCTAATGTGATAAGGAATTCGCATCACTGTGATCGCAATGTAAATGAATTCCCATTGAAGGTAATCTAAATAGTTATATACAGTAAAGTGCAGGGCTCCACCGTTAACAGGACGTCTAAATGTGACATGACCCTGTTCCCAAGTGATAAATGGATGCAATTCCTCTGAATAATCACTGATTCAATTGGTTCAAACATAATAAAGCAACAACGAGATTAGATAACTTGTGTTTTACTCAAACTCATTACATTGGAATGATCCTTGTGCGGTTGCTGGGGCAATAGGATTGAAAGTGAGTTGTGAAAAGCACACAGTAGACAAGAGGCAACGAATTTTTGTTTTCATACGATGATCGTTGTATCACTGACACACATTCGTCTCACATCTGTCCTTCCAAACAAGTCACTCCACGATTTGGAATGCTTTTTCCTCCTCTTTGCATCAGGCGATCCAAAACATACACGACGGTCGAAGCATTTCTCAAATTTATTCGGATCCGGTCATTGTAAACATCTAAATCAACACCTAATGGGTCCGTCTTGTTACTATTCTGCATACACTTGTGATGTTAGCGCAATCACTCATCGAACCAAAATCACGCTAACTAAAACCGCAAATCAATTAGTACTAAAATACTTAATCTGTTCACCAACGCTGCTACGGTAAGCCAAGACTGGAAACAGGAAGAATATTACGAGCATATAACTATTAATTGACAAAACGCTTCATATCTTACTCTTCATCTGATGTGCAGCTTTCTCATACGAATTGCAACTTTGTCGGCAAAGGTCTAGGTAGTTCATTTCCGTTAATGTTACTTTGTGTTCTAACCTGGTTATAAATCCGCTGAAAAGCTAATCGATCTTAACTGACTGCTTATCTACATTGTCAAGGTCATATGAGTTGCAAACAGATCCTTTGCAAAGATATCACGGTTAATCATTCTATAGTGGACGGCACATCTGCTGGGTCCGACTTCAGACATAGATACTTATGAAGCACAGTGTTATTCGGTCTGCGCTAAACTTGGAATAGCTGAATAGATAGAGGAGAATTGTACTGCGCAGCATTCGAGAGGAGTGGAAAGCTGTGTCATGATGCATATCATAACAAATATGTAAAAATACTTGCATTAAAACCCCTAATGCCTCTCATTTTGTAAAACGACTATTGAAAAGAAAGATGGTGCTCAAAGTGGTTCAAGACAGTGGTCATGGGTAACTTTGGTTTGTCACAGCGTTGGCCGTGCACCTGTTTTGTTGGATAGGTTCAAGCAATCTGATTTTCCGCCGGAGTTGTTTTATATTAGCGAGAATCCCGAGAGATTTCAGTGTGTCTATTTAAATTCCTCGTGACCGGCAGTACCCAAGCGGATAAGATCGTGGAATTTAGATATGAGGGTCGGGGTTCGAATCCTCACACAGCCGATCAACTTTCCCACCTGGCATCCCTCTGTTGGCCGCGGCCCCCCGCCTTAAAAATGAAGTACGCTGTTATTGCATTAATGAAGTAAAAGATAGATGGTGTATGATTTCCTCGCTTACCTGCGGTTGTCTTAACATTCATTTGGACAGTGAACAGATTTTAGCCTACCGCCAAGGATGCCGTGAAATAACTGAATTCGAGATAATTTGCGCATGTTCGTTTATACCGTCGAGGCAAATTCACATTGGAAGGAAGAGCACGTGAATTGTGTTGAAAGTAATTTGGAACGACCAAGCGATAGAAACTGCTTCTCTTTACCTACAGTGAGGACTTCAGTTCTACCTATAAGAAGTGCACGAACTGTTATTAGTGGGCTGACAAATAATTCGGTGCATCACGAACGATAACCGGCATTAAACTTCTATATTAACATATTTCCAGGTCAGAGGTTGCCACATCTCACGACCTTGAAATTCAAAATTAGCACTGGTTTTCTTTCCCGGCATATCTCCCTGGCCTATCGCTGAGAGTTTGTAGGGGCAAAACTAACCGATGTTTTTAACTTGTTTTCCCTTGATCTGCCGAATTCACTGGTAAACGGAAAATAATTGAACTCCGTAGTAACCAGCAAGCGGATTACCATTTGGTTTTACTTCATTGTTATCCATTTTTAGACAGAATTATTGACAACTAATAACTTGCACGACGAACTAAGGCCGGAATCCTTCAGCGCAGCTCTTATGATGTTCAGTCCTTCCATTTATGTACGCGTTCTGGGGTAATCATTTTTCTGTGAGTTACACTCCGTGCTTTGAAGTTTACTGAAATCTACACCTTAAACAATTGAATACAGCAATTTCCAAGAGGAAAACTGGCTGTTACTTTCAGCTAACTTTTCTGTCAAGCAACATGATTTTGTAACAGATGTCTTTCTTAATCTCATTTCATTTGTGTTTTCAAGCTTCGGTAAGCAAATTGCTGTCAATAAGATACGAAATCATGCTCAAGATAGTAAACATCGGCATTTCTCGAGCAAAGAATCTTATTTCTGAAATATTTTAGATCTTACCACCACTGGACTAGCATGATAAATACTGTTCACAGGACATGATTATTCTACTAGTTACATAACTTGGTTACTTTCACAGTGGCGTAGTCTAATTCAAAATGAACAACACTGGTAAATGAACTCATCATATGTGGTTGCAGTCTATCATATTGCTTTACTAAAAAATTGTCAGCATTCAGTCTTCCTTGGAAAGACCGCCTTAGGACAAGCAAGCTAATCTTGGACAGGACAGAAAACGAACAATTGCAAGGTTTTACATTAGGTCATTATGAAAGTAAAATGACAATATACCTGACTCCGTCGAGTTTTCCTTCCATACTGGTACCATTTCTGTCTACCCATTTAGGTTGTATGGTAGTTCCGAGTCCGTAGTACCACTTGTTTGTTACGCACTTGTCAGACGAAGCTACGGAACCACAAGTGCAATCCGGTTAAATCAAAATAAAGATGAGGAATAACAAAAAACAAATGACTAGCTTTTTGACATACTTGCCACCGGCTACAAATATGCTTTTCGGTGCTGAATAATTTTGCTTGGTACTTTGTTAATTCCCTTTCAACTCATCTCGGTGAGTTGTTCGAAGTTGGTTTCAGCTGCTCACGTAGCTCAAGGCAGTTTTCAACAAAGTAATGGGTTGGGCAGTGGTTTTGTACATTTTTGTATCAGTCGATGATGATGTAGCCATCTGCTGAATCACCCCACAAAATTTCCAAAAGAAACTAGGGACCCAAGGAGTTATTTTAGATTACTTGAAGAATTGCATTTCTCAGGAGATTTAGAACAATTTGTTAAACCGTTACATTCGAGTGGTCGAACTATAGAAATATATTGTTAAATGATTAATTTTCGGCCCCCAAAGAGGAAACTTTGAAATTGACATCAAGAATAATTGATTTCAGTCAACTGACAATTACGAGCGAATATTATCTCGGCATACCAACAGAGATTGAGCTCAGAAATTTCAAAAAGGTTTGGGTTCCAAAGACAAGCTAGTAAGAATTCAGTCACTCAGTCACTAGAACGGGAATCTTCAGCGAACACCTCAAATTCCTCGTTCACTTTTATTTCCACTTTCACATTCTGCAACACTATATTAAGGTTTTAGCTACAGTCCCATTTATTCATTTGCAAAAATGGCTCAAAATGTTGGACAGAAACACGTGATAATGAATAAAATGACTGTCTTTAGAAGAAAATACCGAATTCCAGACCGCCGCGGGCTTCGGCTCTTGTACCAAATCCTCCTAAATATCCATTGGAATCATCTCGTGAGGTGCAAATTGGTAGTCTTTCTAGACGAGTGGATAGTAGTTTTATTGTGCTACACCTTTTTTGATGCTGCCTAAACAACACGGCCCTTCTTCAAACTGTTATCTGATTAGGACAGAAGTGTTTGTCGGGGGACGTAATCCATGGGAATAAACAGGGGATGTCTGAAACATCCTAAACTATTGGGATTCCTTGCATTTGTGATTTGCGTCGCTTGATTCATTCCCAAAAGCATCACCTCAGCATTGCTAATATAACCTTCTGACTATAATTGGGCAACACGTTAAAGACACTGGGAAAGAACGAAATTGGAGTTCTTCGAGTAAACCTCGGTTGCTATGACCATTTTTGTAGGCTGAACACGAGGTTAGACTAACTGCTGGACCGTATTATCGTCATTCGCAAGATGTCCCTGACTTCACTAATGCATGAACCCGATGATTGTCCTAACCCCGTGGATACGAATGCTGCTTACAATGTCAGACCGCGTGGCTAATTTTAATTGTGAGCAATAGTGAAATTTATCCACTTCACTCAATTTTCCGTGTGCCAGTGCAAATATCACATTAGGGTCAGTTTGCTTCGGTAATGTTATTTTAAAACACCACAATAAGAAACGCATTGCACACAGCTTCGTTCTGACCACGATTAGCTACTGATATTCACGACCTATTCAGATAATCATTCAGGAGCGCAACGCTGCCTCTCAGTGTACATTTTGCACAAACATCAACACATTTATTCTATTTCGTACAAAAGACTATTCGTAGAGCCCTTCTAATCAGCAACTTAGAAAGATAAGTTGACATATGCACCATAGCTTGCTATTCTAAATCAGAATGAAAACTTCACATAAACGTGGATTGGACTCTGACTTCATGCGTGCAAACGTTCGAATAGAGGACGGCAGGATTCGTGCATGTTTCATTCGGGGTCAGGAATAGAATTCTGTGCAATCAAATGAGCTGAACGTTGCTATCAGCTGATAAATTTCAGAATTCATGTGCCTTCAGAACCAGAGTTCATGGCTGGTTGTTTCCCGTAAAGTGAAGTTCGGATCAGCTCGAGTCTAATTGCGAACAGAAAATTTTCTGATTGCCACATGTATGCATGTCAGCGAATGTTGGCTAATCGGCAGAGCTTGAATACTCTGATCAATCTGGTTGCAATAAATTCGGCACTAGTTGTCTATAACCTTCAGCGGAGCAACTGTCCACCCACAATTACCTCAACATATTCTGTGAATTACATCAATTCTTCAGAATCAACCGCTTATCGGATATTGTTCCGAGCAATTTTATCAACGTCAATGTTGATGCAAGTCTGCGGGGTTTGCACCCATGTGAGGGAAGGCCATGTGGTCTCGAAGCTAAATAGGTAGCCTGCCAACTCATGCTGACCGTCCACGGTATGTCACCGATTCTTTTGAAATGGATTTAAAGTAAATAAGCGTTAGCTCTAGCTCGTTCCACCGTAAATCCATCCAGTTACCTGCCGATCTGTTTTTCGAAGGTCCTCTTCGATGAACACGTACTGAAGTCCCTGAAAATGAAAGGAAATAGAATGATTAGGAAACGGTTAATTCATAGCCTTACAGGTGTTTCTCTTTCCTTACAAAATGACATTTCAAAAATACCGCTACTTCTAGTGAATGTCTGCATGAGTGGTGCTGAACACAGGACTACCTAGTCACTATTGGAAGTTGATTGAACCAGTTCCTCCAAGAAGTTTTGTTCTAAGTATCACGGTCAGCGTGCCTCAGAATAAAACGGCGCATTATGGGGTTATGCTAAGACTTCGCTCTGAGACATTTTGGAGAACACGTGAACATTTCCTCTCAGTCTACTGTTAAAATCAGTTCGAGGGTGGTGGACATGCACTGCTGATGATTCCTAACAGGGATGAAACAGTTGTACAGTGCTTCCATGGTTACTTAATGGCGAGTTGAGCGTTGATATCACATGGTGAATTATTTTATAAAAACGCAATCTCCCATTACTACTACCTACCAACTATAAGAAGCACTTTAAAAGCTCTGGGTCTTTGGCCTGTCTACGTTGTTTAGGATATCCGACATTATATCTCTAGATGACACGGAATGGAGTGTTATCTGTTTGTTCAAACCCCGTCTCCTCAGTTCATTTATATCAGATTAAGGTTGACGTTGGTCATAGGACTTCTCAGGTGTATGAGTGTTTCTGCGAAAGTAGAGGCCAACTGATTGATCTGCGAACATGTAAAATAAGGTAGAGCGCGTAAGAAACAAATTCTATTTTATGATCAGCAATAGCAAAACACCCTTTTCTGATCGTTTTGTCACTGTTTGCATTTATTCGGGTCTCTAGTTGATTGATATCCACAAAGATGGCCGTAACTCCAATTGAAATAATTGATTTTAGAATCGGTGAGATCCTGAGAAATAGGAAAACAAAAAATAATGAGAAATGGCTGCACATGGCGAGATCGAATTGAGCGAAAAATTGTTTTAGACGCGTCAACAGCAATCACTGATAATTTAGCCATTCTCATTGTAGGACTATTAAAACAAACACGACCACCGATAATTTGGATGAGAATATCTATATTGTCATTTTAGTCGGGAAGGCAACAGACTCAGTCACTTGCCACTTTATGCCATCCAAACTGCAAGCTTTCTAGATCCAGTCACATAGGACGACCATAGCGCCCGTTGAAATCAAGCTTTGCAATAATTCCGAAAGCTCGGATGTCGCGCTGGATGCGATCCGAATGTCAGGATCGCCGTTTACAACTTGGATTACCCGGAACTTTAAAAACAAATTAACTGACCGATCTGGCGACTGCAGTTATTGCCAGCTGGTGTGCATGCAGTAGTGATGCGGGATATATCTTTCTGGAGCTTTTTAAGAGTTTGGGACATAACAGAGTTTTGATCAATCCTGGGAACGATATTCATGGTGGTTGGGTAAACGGTGCTCTGTTGCTGAGCACAATGCAGAATGAGGGTTTTCACTTGGGAACTCACACCAAGGTCTCGGATTAATTACGCCGACGGCGAAAACCAAAGAGGAACTTGACCCAGTCTCGTAAGATCCCATAATTCCATTCATTCAAGAAAAAAATTATGGGATGACGTGACACTCATCCTGCTTAACTGGGCACCGTCACGAGTAAATTTAGTTAATAGTATTTCACATTCGCCCTCTGGTGATATTTACATGGTACAGTTTTACCTTAATTTTTATTTACCTGGAGGTTTCTTATGGAGTGGAGCCAAATGCTGTCTAATTAGTGCTTTCTGGACAGTCTCAAAACACTTGGCTTTTCCGGACTTGAATGCAAGATCGAGTTACGACGTCGATCCTACGAAGTCATGCACGTCTAGGAGGCAGATAGGGCATCACACCAACATGCTGTGGAGTTGGCACTGGTGAGATTTATAATTTGATATTTAACTCAGTCCTTCAAGAAAACGTTTACCTCTATCACTTTTGTCTGACATTTATGACGTCAGAGACATTCCCCTAAATTGCTGATGTGAACGCTTTCATAATGAACTCCACGGTACATTGTCGCAATATTTCTTACGGTTGTGAACAATCCGCCAATTATCTGAGGACGCACTAACAATGAGGAACCTTGAATAGCCGACGGCACACAAACAAAGGCGTATTTAAAAAGGCATAACCATTTGCAACCGTAAAACGTACTGCTTATTTGGCAACCACCCACAGATTGAGGTTACCTTACTCGTCTTCTGTCGGATGCGGTTGGCCTTGGTACACTACCAAATCCCTTATGGAAATCCAGACAAAAACGTTATTTATTGAAGCCATCTGGAAAAAAGATTTCTTCTGTGTGAAATGCGTGCATCACCGTTGGAGATCCGTTTATTTTTTGCAAATCATTCGAAATCGTTGATGCTGAATTATGAACAAACCAGAATTGGAATTATGTGGTTACATGTTTTCCGTCTGGTGATTATGGCTGTATATTTCTGTCACATTAGAGCAGCAAGCATTGTCATTTGCCTAACAGAAGAACGAATGTCGCTGGATATAAGTCGGAATACGTCTATGCTTAAATGTTTCTGTTCATCACACATCGGGCTCGTTTTATAATCACCGAAATAAAAGAGTTTCTCCAGTTCCGATAAACCAGCTGTTAGGAATTATTCCTTAGCTGTCACTGTTCAAAACCAGTGATAGTCGCTTCTTAGAAGTTTGAATTCGCATGCCCACAGGTTTCGCATAGAAAAAACCGGTCATCATTACAAGGACTAATTTATCCTGCTCTCCATTTTTGTATCGATATTGCATTTCCCAAAAAAGCAGTATTCATGATTAGTCTAACGGGGCTATTTTTAGGCATTTTTCACATAATTTACGGTATCAAACAAAAGCAGGCTTCATGAGACGTTCAGCTAAACTCTGAAATGGATTGCTGAAATACTTTCTGGTATGACCGGATCTAATAAGGACTTTAAGTTAGAGCGTCAGTTAACTCCTATGGCTCAGTGTTTCCAAAACGAGAATAAGCTCAAGCATTCTATTTTGAATTAATGTTAGTACTTTAACAAATCCTTGCATGGACCAATGCATCTTCTCAATGTTGCTTGGACAAAACCTCTCTCGGTCACCATCTCAGAAAACATTCACTCTCGTTGAATAACAAATTTCTTTTTGTAAGGCAATTCCTCTTGAACAAGTGTGAACGTGGAAACGCCGTGAGAGGCGGGAAATTTAGCACACAATAGAGTATGTATTGCAAATGGGGCAGGAATCGAAGTCAGCAGTGACAACGGTCGGTTTTTAAGGCCGCAGAAAGATTTTTATTCCGCCCACCAAAAGATATTGAAATAACAACCTGATTTTTCGTTGGCCTTAGACAGATTTTTAATGGCTGTTCAGTCCACGGATAACAGCTAAGACAAATTTCCCGTGGCACTTACCGCAATCTGAATGTCACGGACGCTCCTTTTGATATTCCAATTCGTCGCTCGACTGATACAAATTTATTCGGACATCATCGTCAGTGACCGCTAATGACACGCTTCATCCACAGACAGTGACACGGTCACTGTCCTGATATCAGCAATCCGTTGCCTTCCACGCACTCTGGTCTTCTTAGCAAAAATGGGCAGGTGTTACACGGTTACCGTGAATGATATGCTTGACTGGTTAGATTTACTGCGAACCTCCAGTCTAGCGTTTCCCGTATGTGAGTTTCACTTTGAAAGTGTATCTCGAAGGAGAGTCAGTTAATCAAAACAATCATATCCATTTTATCTTCTCATTTTCGTCAATAATGACCTCCATTTCTAAGATTGGAATAGCACAGTAATTTTTGGAATACAATAGAGTGTGATTGACCGTGGAAGGAATCAGGTCTCTGATATTCACTTTCATACGGCAAAAATATGGCCGATCAAACACTGGCGCTAATATCAGGGCGCCTGAGAACTGTTTGCACGAATGTAATTTTAAGGTAATTCTGTGAACAATATGCAAATCGCCACACCCGTTCATTTCGTACCGAGAGGCATAAGTTAAAATCATGTGGTCCAGTCAGTGTAGGCACGTTTTCTGTGAAAATCGGAACGTGTTTTTCAAGGTACATATCACTTTGTGGAGTGACCGAATTATTAAAAATGATAATGAATTCCCGCCGCACATTGGGAGCCTATCGGTGACAAATGTTTCATCATTCAGACGAATCTGTACATCGGATTGCGGGTGCAAACGAAATGTTTTTCACTTATGAAATGCACGACTGTCGCTTTACTTCTGTTTGCATTCTGCATTTAACGCCGTAGTATTGTGCAACACCTCGTGGACAGATCGGAATTGCCACTCTAACCTAATTTGGATCATCTCATTATGCACATTTTAACATTGTGAATGATCACACAAATATACTTGGGGCACGCAGATTGTTGACGGGGAGGAAACTGTTGGTGCTGAATTGAAGCGAAAAAGGTCCGAAGCCGGATGAACACTGTAGTATAAATATGGGGGCTCTAGTCAATGTCTATACTCGCATTACATTCTGTGGAGTAAGTTTTTTCAATGGTTAAACGAGCGATGAACGTGGGGAGCATATAAAATAATCGGTGTTTTAAGGGTAAAAACTTATCACTGCCCAACCACTGCCTGCATTTTACAAAGCACTGGCCAATGTTTTCCCTCAGTGAGTGAACCACGACTTTTTAATAGGATCGGTGTTTGAGCAAAGCACAACTCATTCATTCTCGTTGAATTTGGTCTTGCCTTAAACAAATGCTGCTTCGGAATGTTTGTTTCAATGTTGCAATTGGGTCAATCACTATTTGGATGGGTTTTGTTCGTTTTGCCTTCTATGAGTTCGAGAATTGTTCATCTTGCAGTGTTTGTTTGGGATAAGGTTGTTTCCCCAAGGAGATCGTGCTACTCCTGCACATCCTGGTAACAGGTGAGCTATGAATTTTGCTGAATATATCCATCTGGTCTGCTGAAGATGTGAACCTATTTAGAATGCGTACCAAACTATGTGCGATGTTGGTCTGTCACAAAAACTACGTGTACCAACAACCACAATTAAGGAACGTCAAGTCGAGTACACCACTGGCACGCACGACTCGGTCAGGTCAACATTCATTAGGCAGATTTATGTGGTCCAGAAAATTTGTCTTAGAGATAATGGATTTGAATCCTCTCTGCTTAACATCATTATTAGTGAATCATCAAGGTAACGCAGACTTACTTTATATAAAGGGTGCGAGTTACCATGACAAACTGATTGATTGGTTCTGACTGTCTCGGAGTGAGAAGCGATTTTCGTTCACTGCAAAGCTTAATATTATGTTGCTTTATGATACTCCTCGTCAACCACTTGTCACGATTTTTCTCACGGTTCTGACCCCATCAAGTTTTGCGAGCACGTGACGCAAAACGCCATCTTGATCGAGTAATCCGGACTGAAACTTGTAATTCACAATCTGCTAATTAGGTTACGCAACGTGGTACACAAATGAAGATGATTCTGTTTCTCTCCATTCCAACTTCATTCTCATCTGACTTTTCTTGTTTTGCTGAAATTTAGTCACAATAAAAGAAAGCTTTATCACTTTGTCTACATTTTGTACATCGAAGCATAACTACAGAGGATATTTTTGTCTCCAAGGGTGTCTTGCTTGTTGCATACCGGATGCCTAGTGGCATGCTGCTCGATTAGACACTTGAAATTCGAAATGGAATCGCGATCAATGTTTTCAATGTGATTTAGAGGCAAAGCAGAATGTCCGACAGCAGGTTTGACAGATCATTCACTGTAAGCACAAACAGCATCTTCCAAGGTGAATTAGATTCTTGAGGACCATGAAATGATCTATCCCTTGGTATGCTATCATTTCCTTCATAAATAACCGCTGAAAGTTTCAAATAACGAAACCCATCGAGTAGCCTGAAGTATAGAAATAATTCTTTCTCAGAGCGCATAATACCTGTTAATATTGATTGTTGCTATTGTTTATACGCAGATTCTAGCTCGCAGGGTTTGGTCAGTGAGTAAAAGCACAAAAAGATGCATTTTCTCATCTAGAAAATATTCGTCCTCAACTGATTTCATTGAGATTTCAATGTTTCAATAGGCAGCAACAGAAACGGAATTGTGTACAAATTCTTTCGTTTGTTGAAAATCAAAACTCTCTACAATTTGTTCATGAGTCAAAATATACGACGAATGTACCCTAATGTTTGCATATGTCTTATTTGCCCCATTTTTCACAGAAACAAAATGGCGTTTCACTGGCTGTGTTTGTTCCTGACAATTGGATTTGCAACCTTCCTCGTCAGCGCTGCTCCGTCAACCCCACCGACAAATTCGAGTAAGTTGACTCGATCACTATATTTTAGCCAAAAGATTAACAAACTTTTATGTTGGATGTCATGCCTGCTTAACCCTGAGATGCGATGATTTGGCTTCATACAATTTTGCTTGACTTAAAGGATCACTGTTGTCTGAACAGCAGCATACCAAAATAACTATCTATTGACCGCGTCTGTAAGATCGAAATTGATAGTATTCCGCCCCGTTCCATAATGAATAAATGTCTTACTGGGAAAGTGCGAATACACTCATTTGATTCCGTAGTATGCTTGTG
The DNA here is from genome assembly GCA_008360955.1 of Fasciolopsis buskii. NCBI lineage: Eukaryota > Metazoa > Platyhelminthes > Trematoda > Plagiorchiida > Fasciolidae > Fasciolopsis > Fasciolopsis buskii. The sequence goes on along the minus strand of LUCM01000372.1, from coordinate 126,401 downwards.
TTTTCAACCACATCTTTGTACGAATATTTGTGGCAGATTCCGTAACCGAAACTCCGAACAATACTTGCGCAACCATTCAGCCTGGACCTCATCCACGTATACCTATACCCGTTTGGAACCCCATAACCCTCGAACGTATTTGGTGCCGCGTATTCACGAAGTTACATATGCGTATCTTTGTTAGAAGATGTAGATACGTACTCCATCATCAAGGATCGGGTATTGCCAACAGTACGGATGCACCGGCAGTTATCGGGACGGCGATATTCACGAATTCACTCCCATCTGCAAAGCCGTGGGAAGTAGATACCACGGGAATGAAATCGGAATTGAAAACAGAAGGGATCCAGACCAGAAGTACTCTGCCGCCCGGAAAGGTTCCTATATTTTGGAATTTCTTCGATTTCGACAACAATGGTTCCGATGACTGGAGTTTTGGCCGCAAAGGTGATCGGTGTGATCGTCCTAACCAGAAAGATTGTGAAGATGACGAAGGTTACAACAACTGAGATTAGCATCAAGTTCCTATCTACTGTAATTTTTTGAATCCCTGTCCTTTCATAATAATCCGCTGTTGACAATAATTTTGCTGATTGATTTTGCTGATGTCAACCCGCGGTGATTGGCTTAGATGCAACTATTTTCAAAACCATAGCTGCTTTATTTTGAACGGAATCGCAGTGCAGGTTGAATTATCCCCTTGATGAATCGATGCACAAGCATCTAATTTATTATAGCAAATGATCCATTACAGTTGAATCAGACCGCCAATGTCACACGTTTTATCATCCGTATATTTGTGTAACTTGTGGTGTGATCGATTTTATCATACTTATAGTGCGAGCAATTGACTGAGCTTTCAGAGAATCGGCGAGTCATGGGTTCGTTTTTACTTTCTCAATGAATAACATTAAAACAAACTCCATAATGGCCATTATAAAATGAATCATCTTGATCAGTAAAGTTATCAGATTTTCAATTATGTTACGTTCACTGACCGCGCTATCAGAGCGACTATACTGGATAAATGGTTTTGCAACGAAGGGATCTAAGCTATCCTTCGGTTACTCAAAAAACCAGAGGACTGGAAACAAATTTCGTCTGCAGAGCTGCTGCAACCGACAAGCCATGACATTTTCTCAGACAAGCTAATGAAGAAGATAGAAATAGGTGGACCGAAGTGATAGATACTCCGAGTATAACATTGTACAAAAATAACTGCGCAAGCTTTGGCAAACCCTAGACGCATTTTCCGAACGCAAACGGCTGAGCGTAACAAGACTTGCCGAAACTTATCATTCATTCGGTTACCAGAGGAAGTACAAACAAAATTATTTGAAGATCTCATAAAACACACTGGAAAAAAACAACGTGGCGAATAACCTCGTTTTCAGTTACCCTTACTCCTGCCACTACATAAGTTCACATATGGAAATTGTCACTTTGTCATCACACTAGTTCATGGCGCAAAGGAATGTGTGTGTTCGCGAGTACATGCGTGGATGCCTAACTGATCGATCAGCCAGACAATCAGGTCGCAAACCATTTGCTGGAGAACGACAAATGATCCGGGGAAGTTTAAACGTCGGAACAAATTGTTTTTGAGCTCACAAAGGAGACAGGATGTACAAACGGATCAACACTAGAACTCGGCTGAATTTGAGATGCGACAGTTGATTGTCTGTTCTTAACTTTTCAGATGTTGCGGAAAGCATTTATCACATTCACTGAGTGATTTACTAGACAAGGTTTCAACACTGCGCTAGCAATCAGCTTAACCGTTTGTTTGCACAGCCAGATGGCGTGGTGCTCGCAAACGCGACCCAGCAAACACCTTGTTGTTTGACCAATGAGGATGAATAAACAGAATGAGATTGCAGAATCAGACAATATATCCTTTAGTTGGAAATATTACCATTTTGGATTTGATGTGAATATGCTTTTCAACTTTGCAACGGAAGATGTTCTGCTGATTGGAACTTTGTAAGAAACCGAACCTGGTTAATACCCATGTTCAGTTTCTTGATCACTATAATCACGAAGCAGACTAATGCAAACTATATCAGACTGCGTTGAGGTTAACTCACGTAAACATTTATAACGTCCTTACATAACCATGAACCGGATAGGAGAGATACCGTAAGCAATCGCGTATCAGAATCGGAAAGGAACTTTTGAGCCATCGATAAGTGGCCGCAGAAGAGAAGGAAATTTTCATAGTTTCATTATATAGTGGAAGGAAGTGATGCGGATGTGGTCAACGTTGGAGAAAAGTTTTCGTTCAAGTAAACCTAATGGTGAGTTCCAGAAGTGATTTCTTCAAAGTCATTCATCTGTAAGCATGAATAAGACATTGTTCGAAGTCCTACCAATGGGACCAAAATTCTTTTGTCCATTCATCAAAACCGGACAACTAGATGAGCGGACCGAATTTGAGAATCTAGTTAGTAAGCTATCGGGTCTGCTATCATCCCAAACGCAGCAGTTAGATAAACGTAAATCTCTCATTGTCAATTCATGTTACCGCTAAAGAGACGACAGTAGAACGGGACGACAACTGGCAACACCTAGGCGTCTGTAAGTAACACAGGCACACATTAAAATAATGTTAACCTAACCAGATAAAGAAGTTGGCATTGTGGTCACCAACACGTCGGATTGCATTAAGTCGATGAAGACAATATTGTGCGAAGAGTCAAAATTCACACAATGTTCATCCTTTCAAACAGAAAAATCAATTTCTATAAGACTTCGATCTCCGAAACAGACCGGAATGATCGATGCTATAACCTTTGCATGGATGAAACCCGCAGGTACAACAACTTCCGAATTTACACACAAATGGAACTCCGATTAGACCTATTTTGGATACGCATAATTCTCCGTATTGGGCTTTATCTAGGTGGCTAGCAAAGTCTTCTGGATCCAATTTGCGAGGTACACATGACCTCAAAGAAACTATCAGCAGCGTACATCTGGAAGGAAAGCAATTGTTATGACCAGGTGTTCCTTGCCTTTTTATAAATACACCGACCAGTGAAGCCATTATTTACACTTGCTAGTACAGTCAACAGAAGAGGACAAATTTAAAGACTCGACTGGATGAACTGAAACAACTGCACTTTGTCTGTACCAAAAACGTTCAGCTTCAATTCAGTGGTGAGATGTATCAGCAAAAGGACGGAATGGCAATGGGGTCACCCCTGAGACTAATGTTTATTGATGTCGCCGCTATCCAAAGTGGGGAACAATCCACTACACCATATACTCGCATTAAGCTGGTATTATAACGTGTGTAATAGAGGAAACCTAAGCCACACTCGTTTAACAATATCCATCCATACCTACACACACTAGAAAGAGAAACAGAGTGCAGCTTAGTGTATTAAGATGTGCAAGTCGTGTTTTATAACTGCAAAAGTAAGTGACTTCTGCTCTGCTTCCGTTGCAAATCCTCAATCTATTCTATCTCCCAGCCACTGTTTCCACTTCCCACTAACTATAGTCAGAAACATTACGTCAAAATCGAAACGCCTATATGGTTGATCCTTCGGCTGACCGATTTGATCTGGGGTCATTCACACAAAGGATGCAATTTCTCCGCGGAAGTGTTGACCTTTGACTAATGTAAAGAATAAAAATTACTTATGGAACTAAACTGTCTTTTCCGAACATTCGACTTTGCCGCGAGACCGTTGATAAGTTATCCGAGTGTTTAACTCTTTTGGGTCAGTATGCTTTCAACACTGGGAACTGCTCAGAATGTGCAGGACAATGTTTGCTGCAAGTGCCTTCATTATTTAAACCAAAGTTCTCTTCAATATCATTTCGTGAGTAGATGACTAGTAAGTTGGGCTAATAAAAGAGAATGAGCATGTGATGCACATGCGAAAACCTGATTGTTTTCCTCCACGCTCAGTAAGATCGCAGTTAATGTTGCTGATTTACTGTCGACATCTTTTTCTGCAGGCATCGTTTGGCCGGTGGTGGCCAAACGTATAAGGTCGTGGCGTCTGGACGTGAAGCTCGCTGGTTCGAATCCTCCCACCGCCGATCAACTCCCCCACTTGGCAGCCCTTTGCTGGCCTCGGGCCCTTCCCTGGGAATTGATGTACATTGTTGTTTCATTAATGAAGGAAGTAAAAGATAAAAGTTTGAAATAGCAATGACGACGAAGAATATGACGGTAATCATCTGAATAGGTCCATAGTGGGCCGATTTCATCACTTCGGTCAGAAAATCTGACTAGTAAAGTCCATCCCAATTCAAATGTTTGCCTCCAAAAGGCGGGTAAAAATCCTCTGTTCGTCTAAATGTTGTTAGAAATGCTATCCTGATGTCTCTTCTAAAGTTTTGATCCATGCGTTTGACGATGCAAAATCTATGAATCGCATCTTGGCCTTCAAAATCGTCGCAAAATGTTGAAAATAGGTATGTGAAATGTATGAGGATTGCTGCACCTTGGATCTTAACCGAAGAAGTCCTTTTATTCGTTTGGGCTGTTGCCACGTTCGTCTGTCTCACTCTTGTGACTCGCAGCATTAGCATGAAACTATTTTGCTGATTCTGAATGGCTGCACTACTAGTGAAAGACAACCCAGTCACCTGCTGAATAACTTCAAGGTTACCACTGATATTTTTGGTTGAGAATGACCCATCAGACGTCTGCTTGCTGCCACTTATTAACAATCTACTACTGATACCGTTTTCGTCGACTAATGCTCAGTTGACCTAGTTTTCAGTGGTCATGACAGGACCAGGCTAGCTCGGTTTTATTGGAATGAAGCATTCGCTTTCGCATGGGGCATCTAAAAATAAACTCCAGGGGGCGCAAGCGAACGGGCAATCGTTCACCTGACCAAAGAACGTGGTTGAGCGGACTACACTGCCGGGTTAACCACTGGATAAGTGGCTGGACAGAAATAAATGTTCAGTTATATGATCAGCAATCGAGAGCGATGCTTACGATGATTCACTAGTAAGGCGTCTGTTTGACATTCCCAAGGTCATCGGTTCGCTATCGGCTGGAGACACCGGAATTTGGTCACGGAATATGTAAATGGTTTGTGCGTTATAAATTGGTTTTATGAATAAATTATTTACTACAGAGGCAACTCATCCGGATCAAGCTAAAACTAACATGTTTGGAAATTAAATTAACAGACCCGCTGAATAATTTTTTTCTAATTTTTTTAATGGCAAACAAACCTGCATTCGGAGCTAGATTGATAAACTTCAGTTCTCTAATCGGATTGCGATATGGAGACTGACACTTCCTCGAAATGAGGCTTTCGTCATACCGATGTAGCTTAATTGCGATTCAAGTTTCATATGTTGTCTGAATGAACTGAATTTAGACAGAAGCATCATGTGACAGATTTGGCCATCTGAGCTCATCTAGAAAATGGAAAGATTTGGCGGGAAGCTGTCTTCAGGATTCTGGCGAACATGGGTGTGATAGTGAACCGGGGACAGGTCACTTCTCGGCAAAATTTGGGAGAAATCAATTTATGCCCCTTTATTGGATGTACAATCCGTTAATATTTAACCGTAAATTGCAAATAAAGTTGGCTCCGTCGCACGCAAAAAGGAAAAACTAAAAAAGTGTATGCAAATTTAGTTTACTTTGATGAAATAACTGCATATCGGTAACTATTGAATCCATTGTAGAAAAATCACTGCAATATCATGAATGTGTTGTTATTAACTCAGAAGACTATTATGGGCACATGCATTTCACCTGGAGTTGCGCACCGAAATCCCTCCAATGTTTGGACCTCATCTAAAGGGGTTGGCAACGAGTACATTATAGCACACCGAACTGATGCATGCTAAAATTGCAGCCAATCTTCAAGTAAACATAAGCTGATCTTACTACTGATGGGACAATGAAGTGGAACGTAGTAGTCCTTCCATCCAAACAAACCAACTGTCAACAGAAACAAAGATTGGAAAATAAACTTTCCAATTAATCGCAACCCCTACATTTCAAAACAATTATTTAAGCTGATCACATCATGCGAGTTCACTACAGAAATGAGCTCGTTCGATCGTACCATTCAAGTTTCTACATGAGATATTAGAAACGTTGACGGTGTTCCACTGAATAACAGTAGCTGTGGTGTTGCGGCCAGGATTTTGTCACCCAACCAGATTCGCCCGCTTTGATTCCGCGGTCGATTTTCTGATAAAATCTCAAATCGTACCAGCACTTTTGGAAACTAGAAGGCAAAACGCCCACGGCATATAGCACATACTGCCCTGACTCGGTTACCTAAAATAGAACGAGACAGACCCACTGGCATGGCACCATTTCATCTGCTTCATTCCTCGACTGCGCGCCTTTTCCTAGACGTAAGTCTACATGGGTGCCCATATGCACAAAAGACGGGTAGTTAAACCAAACGGGCGTGACACGCTCATGTATGCTGGCATGTGGTCACGTACCCATGGTTTGTTGACCCTCAGAAATAAATCAGTGGATGATGTATCATGTTACCTACACGGTTAAAAGTATGCGAATTTTGTTAAAGCTAATGATTCACACAGTAATTACATAGTTTATTCGATTTTATTTCTCACTGTTTTTGGTGAAATGTCTTTGATAATTGTCAGTCAACTTTGAACTTTAAATTAAGCACTGACTAGAATTATTTTCATTTGTTGAATAAACAACATCGGATTAGAAAGAATGGTGGACTTAACATGTTTAACTGCCACTTCCTCGTTGTTGTTTTCATTGTCATTCAGGGTCACCAACGGAATAATATTAAGTTATAAAACACCAATCGTTCATTGATTCTGGCACACTAGGGTCATATTTTCGAGTCACTGCAAAACAGTCCTATAAAACAGGATTTACGCTACCGGGCAGGCTCTGAAAGGTTTGTTGAACTTCACCACATGATGTTGCAACTATCCGTCACTGATTTGCACGGTTACTGTCCGTTAGCTCACAGCGATCGACCCCTACTGATAGATGACTTCTCTGCAGATAGCCTTAGTACGACGAAGGCTTTGGATATGACCTACATGGTGAATTATTTCATGAAAACATTCAATTTCCTACTACTAAAATGTATCAAGTAATCAAGCTCTTTAGGTCATATCCAAAGCCTACGTCGTACCTAGGCTACCTGCAGAGAAGTCATCTATCAGTAGGGGTCGATCGCTGTGAGCTAACGGACAGTAACCGTCCAAATCAGTGACGGATAGTTGCAACATCATGTGGTGAAGTTCAACAAACCATTCAGAGCCTGCCTGGTAGTGTAATGGCTAAGGCGTTCGACTCAGAAGCTTTCGTCCCGGGTTCGCGCCCCAGTTCGGGTGCAGTGGATATGCACTGCTGATAATTCCTAACAAGGATGAAACAGCTGTACAGTGCTTCCATGGTTTCTTTATGGTGAGTTGAGCGATGATATCACATGGTGAATTATTTCATGTAAACATTCAATCTCCTACTACTAAAAACAGGATTTACCAACCTCACAGTTGGTACATAGAAGTCGCAAAAGTTGCCTACATCCAAAGGTACACATGTAACACACCTAAGTGCTAATATAGCTCCGATCCGCCATCCAGGCTAGGATATTGTTTTTCGAAAAATCCAGCCAAGATTGTGCAAGAAAATGGTAACGGACATAGGTTGCCTTGATGCTTTTGGAACCCTATTGCCGGAACGTTGACAAACTGAACTACTAAGTAGCCCAGCAGTCAATTTACAAATGCGTAAATATCTTCACTGGAGTCATATAGTCCACTATCCTCAGTAAGGTTCAGGGTACGGTACTTATGTCTGAATCGGCAAACATATGAGTTTAGCAAGGTTTTCGGTGTTGACTACAAGGGACGATGAAAGTACTGTAGGAAGAATAATGATAAGTAAGATATTGAAACTGCTAAACCGCAGGAAACGAAATGGCTTGCACGTTTTTTTCTACATCAAAATTCCGGCATTTCTGACCAATATTCAGGCAAAATCTAACCTAATAAATCCAAAGAAACTTGGAATCCCCCAGGAGAAAATACAAGCCACGTTTGTCTTAATGAGTGTTAATTAGAATATTTCGACATTTAAGTTCATATTCAAATTTCATCTATGATACTGTTTGGCTTATTTCGCACACCCTAAATTTTTTATAAAGTCGTAATGCAGCTTCTTACAACTATGCCGTGCGTACATTCTAACAGGGTGTTGTACAGTGTCGCAAGTAAATGGGATATGTCCAAGTGCTTATGTCCGATCGACCGCTTTTCATTCAGTCGGCGCTGCCTCGTTCGTCGTTCAACTAACATCAACTAACAGTGATGAGGCGTGACTACTTTTAAACTCCGTTATACAATCATGCTTATTGTTGATCACATTTAAAGAACAGACTTACGTTACGAATTTCTGGTAGATCCTTGTCGTGCTACTTCTGCTACTTTGCGGGTGAAACTCAGTTTTCTCAGATAAACTTGCACAGGAAGCACGCAATGGATCGTATAAAACGCACAAACTTTCTAAAATTCATACGGGAAATTGAAACCCCATTATTATGTTCACCTATTCGAGGTTAGATTTGTCAGAACATTGGTAAAAGTAAGGCTTCTTGACTTAATCTTGTCTAACGTTATCCCCGGAATGTGTTATCTTCAAAAGTGTTAAATTGGATGCACTTCTTTTTACTTTTTGTTTAATGCCAACACCCGACATTGAGATGTATCTAAGATGATGCTCACCGCATAATGGACATACTAAACATTTTGACCACACTTTTGCCAAATGATATTACTCACCGGATTCAAATGAAACGGTTGCAGCCCAGTGTCAGATTGACATGCAGACATCAAGTTCACGGAACGACACTTCACAAATATGTGCCATGACAGAGATATAAGTCGAAAACAGTTGATGGCAAGGCCTAATCTAAATAAAGTTCATGATGAACGGACGCATATTCTCGGCTTTCACTTCTAAGTGGGTTGTTCAAATTTCACTATTCAGAGTTTCCATTACTGTCGCGATAAACCTATTCGAGGATGTAAAAAGGACGTCAACAAAAAAACCAATCAGATCCAAATTTTTTCATCAATTTAAATATTAGCTTGTCACTCCGCAAAATATGGGACAGTCTGTTCAGCATCATGATCATCCGTAACATTGCTATCCAAATCATTATTATATTCGATTAGGAATTTCGCCTAGTGAATGACCATTTTTCACGTAGTTTCGTGCTTGTTATAAACCACTGCATTTTAGCCATCAGGAGAGTTTTCTGTAAGACTGATATCCTACGGAGAATTACAGTCAGATGAACATATTCATGCTTTCGTTTAGGTGCTGTAGAATTACGAGTTGTTAGAAACTGGGTGGCTAGTGTTTCACAAGGTTCTAAAACAAATATTTGTGATCTGATACAAATTCATGATGTTCTAAAAACATCTTTCTAATTATTTGTCATAACAAAGGATCTGTTATATGATGCAAATAAACTGTCAATGATTAGTGGGTTGCAAAATGGCTCACGGTACACTTGTGTAGAGGTAAACAAAATAAATAGGTTCGACCAATGGACAACAAGAATCGAGGTTAAGGCTCGATAAGAAATTCTTTTGGCTTGCAAGACTGCAGGTATAGAGCTGAGAAGAAATTGAAAATGACAATCAGATCACCTCGTTTGGTGTATTCAAGATCAGTGCTATATGATGAAGCAACTGTGCATCTCACTTGATGGCACGGTCACAGGCGTTTTTGCATCGCGGTCAAGTCCGATGGTGAAAGACTTAATTACAACTGCAGTGTTAAACATTGCCAAAACGCTTCCATGAGTCAAGAAGAGTTAAGTATAACAAACACTTGAATACCACCTATGGTGGACTGGCAGCTAGGGTGTTTGAATCGTTATGGACTAGCCAGGATCACTGCCCCAGTGGGAGCAAATTTACTGTACCCCACTAGTGAACGCCAACGAATAAAACATGGATTAGCTGGGGTCCTACATGCTGCGTAGCGAAAACTTTTTAACCATTTACACTCTGTTACTGTCCACTTTGCCAATGGACATTATTTTATCGGATTTGAGAAGCAACCCCAGTGGAACCAGAACAAATTTCTTTGTTGAACGTTGCAGTGGGAAAGTGTAATTTGTCCCACGTATCCTCCAGGTATTACAAGTTTTTAATAGTAAAGGAACAAATGATTCGTTGTCATATCGACGCTCAGCCCACCATTAAGAAACCATGAAAACACTCCACAACTGTTTCATCCTTGACAGGAATCATTAGCTGTGCATATCCAGGGCGCCCGAATCGAGACATAATCAGGGAACGAACGATTATCAGTCGAAAGCTTCATCCAGTAGGTGAACAGAAAGGCTGTCAGTCGTTTACTGAACTTTCCCTTATAATGACATTGGACTTATGCGTTAGTAATTTGTGCGGTCACGGACTGCTGGCTCACGCCAACCTAATTCCACTGGCAGACGATTAACAACTCGAATAGAACAGGTTTACGTGTTTCTTAGTTGTAAGGTGAATACTGATGACATCTGATCAATAGCCCCATAGTACCATAAAGATTGGCAATGAGAGCGATATGTACATTGCTAATTATATCCTATAATTCATGAACCAGAGATAATCCAGCCAGCTGAGATCGTAACGGTGCCGTGTATTTGTGTACTCTTCATAAACGTTGTTAGTATACCACTTCATCCCTAAACAATTACACAGTCCGCTTTGCAAACAAATGTTGGCAGTTTCATGGAGCTCATCAACATTTCCTAATCAACAGTTAAATAGCACAACTTCTTATTCAATATTAAACTTGATAAAAATAATAATAAACTACTGTATGGTGCTCCTTGTTTTAGGTAAGTTGTCATCTAGAGGACTTTTGGATAGAACAGTTATCGCAAGGGAATCCGTGAAAGCCAACTGTGAAAACGACGATCAAATGACCCCTTAGAAAATGTGAAGTATGATCAGTCAAGGGATCGTAATTAGTTTTAGCTATTTCTGTTTTGTTTGGATACACATCTTGGACATTCAAGTTCGAGTATATGTTGGCACGTGTCGAACTGTGATTATGTGCATAACCAAAAGTTCCACTCAAAATCTAAATCCATCAAGTAATCAACAATTCAATTTTATTCCTCCCAATTCGAACATCATTTTCAATAAGTCAAATCAACCTGAAGATATACAGGTCCCTTTTGTGAGTCAGTTTATGAGATCCATGTCACTGTCAACCTTATGTGTACCGAGTTTTGGAAAATGTCATCAATTTGAACCAAATAGCATCCCCAGCTTCAATAAGTCTTTTCCAACAAATATGTTGATGTCATTAGCCATCCTGTATCGCGGATAAGCACGTGCCATAATCATAGCAAAACCACCAGGACAGCACAGGCTATCCACAAAATGAATGCAGTTTCACTCTTGGTCTAGACCTAACTGGTCGACTTGGTCAACATCAAGCGGAGAACACATCCTGTCCTCAATATATCCAACAAGCCCCGAGTTCCAAAAGTTCAGGTAGAAAAATACGGAACTCTTTAGTATAGGAGCTAAGAAGAGTAACCATTAGCAGAATCCCGTTTTGCACGACGTTTACAGAACTGAATTTTGAGAAGACATCTCAGCACGGAATCCAAGTATTATTAAACAAAGCATACTGGACGAAATGCTCATTGGAAACATTAAAAACAATTAGATGGATTTGAGTGAGTTCATTTAGGCACTGTTCACTGACAACAAGCAACTTTAATGCGCAAACTGTTTTGACAGCCTGCGAACCAATTTTACGACTGCGCATAATGTGATTTATAGAGCTGTCATGTCTATTTAAACGTGGCTCGTGTGTGTGATGGTTAAAATTGAGGTACCTTCTTTTTATTGTTTTTGATCCTACATAAGACTAACATTTGACTGTTTCACGTTCAAATGCTCGTATCTGCTTCCACCTAGCCATCGCACAAATCACCTATTTTATTAACTGCATCGACTTTTCTTCTGTGGCTCGTCAAACCATGCCGCTGGTACAGTTGTTCGAGCTTTCTGTACACCCGATTAACGGTAACGACCCCTTAACTGTTGCTCATTGCAGTTTAGTCGCCTGGTTAGTCACACTGTGCCAAAAACGTGATTGATTTCGGCTTGTTTGATAATCTGTCAACCGTTAGCGGTACTGCGAATGACACTGAGTGCAACCCTGAAGTTTAATACATAGACCGTGAACGATAATGATGAACTGATTGGTAGGCTTTAAGAACCGTACGTCAACACAGTCAGATTGTGTCCGGTTTTTGGGGTCGTCGTACTGGCATTTCAATTGTCACCTTTGTGTTGGCAACACAGAGCCAGCATGGTCATTTTGGTCCGGCGCAATCACAACGTTAGAGCAAAGTCACAAACTACGAAGTAGACATATTTTGTAGGGTGATTACAAATTGAACAAAACACAGGGTTTCGGGATGACGGCATTTGAAGACAACAAAAAGTAACAAGAATCACTTTCAGCCTTACGAAGACCAAAGGCAGTCAGATTTAAATATTTCACATGGCATATGAGGAACATATGCAGTTGGTAACTTGACCACATATTTGAGTATTATCAATCTGATGTCACGTCGACCAGCAGCACAATAGCAAACAGCAATTGCGGGTTACAATTATTGCAGCTTGAGGTGCGTTCATCATCATTCACTTGTGTGAATATTGATAAAATGGAAACAAAACTAAAAGCCCCACACAACTAAAGGACGTTATCAATTATACACATAGGGCTTCTTGGCGTCCAGGTGTTGTCTATTAGTAACCAAAACGACGTCCAACAATGTTGCTCTGTATCTGAAACATTTCGATTTCCACCGTGGTTAGGTTCGCTCCTGGTCTGGCCTACCACAGCTAACGAAATAATCAAAGTACAAAGGTCACACCGACTCTTTCAGCTTTCACTCTATCGTTGAATTCAAAATCGGTTCCGCTGCCCAACAGCGTAGAAAGATAGTACCACTCTTTCTTTTCCGTGTGCGTTATGCAATAATATAATCAGAGAGACACCAACTTATATCGTCGAAGCATTCCAACGTAGAGCCACTGGGTTCATATCTTGCCAGTTGGAAGTTATTTATCGACCAGAAGTTCCGTCCCGAGGGTTCATATGAATTTCAGCTATTAAACAAAGTTTAATTAAAAAAGCCAGAGGTGGTCCAAGAGCACTACCACTGTCTGCCAGGGACAGCCTAGATGAAAGTGTGTTCATTGATTTGGGATCTGACTCGAAGTGTTTGGTTCCTTTTGGAAGAGTCACTGCAAGGCAACGACATCACCTATTGGCAGTAAACGTTTGCAGAACAACAAAACTTGACTTCCAATATGCAACTAATTAACTGTAACAATGTAAACTCAAATCCAAAAATGGATCTGGTTTTTCTAGATGCTTTATGTCATGAACAGTTCAAATTTAGCGACTCTGAGAACCAAAGTCAAACGGACCGAAGACTATGGTTGAGAAAGAATCTGAAGTAAATTTTATAAGTTAAATTCATCCTGAGTAATTCATACCTAATGTGATTCAGAGCTTATGCTGCTCATGCGAGTCTGCTAATAATGCGATGTGTCTTCAGAATTCTGCTACGATATATTGCATATATAATGCTGTTGATTTGGATGGAAAGCTTTATTTTAATGTAACATTTTGCATGATTAATGTCTTTCTCTTTCAGTACCACCAACATGAATGTTATCTCCAAATCACAACGCATACTGTTTTTTTGTCAGGCATGACATGGCATCCTATAAACTTATCAGTTGTTGGCTTCTGCAGGACTGATTGATACCTGCCATCAAAGAAAATTTTCACAACCATCCGACTTTAGGAGCGTTTTCCGCGTTAAGAAACGATTAACTAGACTAAGAATTTTTCAGCTCAACTTCTGGAGAAACGATTTCCGTCTACACAACATATCCAGCTAAATCAATTTCAGAAATTTAATAACACAGACTAGACGATGCCCAAAGTTTAAAATCGTTGAAAATTGTTCCCTCTGACTGTAAACAGAACACAAAGTTTTATTGATATTCAGAACAGATCTACATCAATCTCGTCCCATCAGTTACATATATTGAAACGTCGACTGCCATTTATCTAGTCCCTGATCAGTCAGTTTATGCCAAATTGTATCGCGCTCACCTTGATAATGAGGTACTCAGCTGATGAAAAGATGCAGTGAGTAGCGATTTTCTTCTGACTAGCTCGTGCCTATTGACATATCTGAAGTGCCGCTGGGCAAACTCACTTGCTTGCCGACGTCAATTTTCGTGCCCCATACAAACATCCACGCATTAGTTTTGTCACTACTGAACAGCTTTGTGCTTAATTGTGAAACTATTTATTGGTAACAAAACTTTATTCTGCGGTAGCTTTAGCTGATGTCTCAAATACGTTTTCTATTTCTAGGGATAAAAATCCGTGAAGCTCGCATCCCTCAACCCATTTCGCCTGTTGCTTTTTTATCTTTGCCATACATACGACACCATCCAGCAACCACATTATGATAAGGAGTCAAATCCATATCTGTTAGTACCTGCAATACCAGTCCAGTGATGCCTGTGATCAGATTTGATTTCCCTCGCGAATGCACAACACCATTTCTCAGACTTTCCAGCAGTTTATTCCATAAAAGCTTAACGGGATCGATAAGATGGAAAAACTTGGAAGGGCTAATTGAATCCGCGAATGCAGTGCAAGAACGAAATGATCATCCCAATTCTTTAGCATACCCTAACATGGAAACCGCTCTGAATAAACACGTGGTAGACTGGTTGAGAATCACAATGTATGATTATCTCCAAAACGTTGTCAATCTTTTCGGGTCAGCAGGTAAGAAATCCCAACATAACCAACACATGACGCATCGATTTTTCGATACACTCCTTACGTCATTTGGTCCTGATATTTACAAACACATATCCCATGTTGAAATAGTCGGCATCTTTGTGCGATTATTCAAGATTTCGTGAATAAATTGTATTTTTGCGAGCAACGGACCAGAAGGTGCAGTAAAAAAATTAAGCAAAGCGATTTTACTTCATGCTTAACAATGAACTGGAACCTAAACTGGGAGAACCATTTTGCCTAAATAACCCCAAGCTTATGGCCCCGTTAAGAAAACGACACTCAATGTGTTCGACTCTTTCTTTTCAGTGTAATTTAAATCACAAATAATTTCAAAGACCACTGTGTCCAACTGGGGTTGGGGTTGGTCTGGTTGTTCCTCGTTTAATTGTTTCCTGCAACTTGTCGTGAACGCTCGGGATTCTCGTTACAGACGAAAAACTCGAATCACAAGTATTTGAACTATGCAGGGTTGGGATGATGATCACCAAGAATGAGATGCACAGGAAAGTATTGCAACATGCAAAGTTAAGATTTTTCACTCCGATCTCTCTTCAATCGGTGCCAGCCTGCTTTCTGGGGCAGCTTACAACGACTTTATACAAAGGAACAGAAATATCCACACAAAAAACACTGGTCAGTAAACCATCAGGTGTTCAAGGTTACTGTTGCACATCAGAAGGCAGAACGCACCACGAAGCTGTGACAACGAAGCTGAGGTAGAAAAGATAGGTTGGTTTAATTTATTCTTTGGTAATTTTACATTCCATACAGTTGAACCGATGGAGCCATCCGGGTTAAAATTGACATGAGATTGCAGCATAACGAATAACTTCCATTGGTGACCCCAGCAGTGATTGTACAGCCCGGTGGTTTTTAACAGTTCTCTCTCACATGAACAACAATAAAATGTAGACTTTAACTTGCATTATAAAATCATTTACCCTGTAGATGGTTGAACATCGTGCAGTCTTGAAAACTTCAATATATTGAAATATCATGCAGATAAAACTAGTTTCTCGTTTTTTTCTTTCTACTACGTATTCACATATTGTGGACCGATGAATGATGATAAATCTCTGCTATGCTATGTGTTAACTCAGTGAGATCTATGGTGCTTAACCAGATAGCTCCTTGCTAAGACGAAGGCAAGCCAGACTGATTTACGGTAAACTGTGAATCATCTAAACGTTATTGTCGAATTCTAGGTTGGGCCCCCTAAATATAATGTCTTTGGGAAAATATTTGCAAGTTTTGGACAGTCCAGGGGTGACTTCTTACCTCTGGACCCCCAAAGTTCCATAGTTCTGCCGTCAGTTCTAGTCATTTATACTCTATTTTTCCTTACGAAGAGCATACTGTTCTAAAAGACAAGTCCTTAGAATTCTCATGAAATCTAAAAGCGATTAGTCATTAGTTTTTACGTATTATTTCCCCTCTGGCCAGCAGAAACGTATGCGTTACATACTTGCTTCTCATTATCAAGCCACCCTTCTGTTTACAAACCTACCTGGTTATCTTAACCGCTATGACGGTTAACGCAAAATCGGTCATCACCAGTTCGTGTCCCAGTGCGTGTGTAACAAACAAACAATACTGGGACCTAACTACAAACCAAATAAAACGCTCTGCAGAAAGTGAGCAATCCCCACTTCGTGAGTGCGTACAGGATCTTTTCCCCAAACGCACTTGGAAAAACTGTTCAGATAAGAATAACCCTTCAATCCATTCACTGAAAAGTGAAATTTTCCTTCAGCCATGCAGTACCCATCCGTTATATTCTCTACTTCAGCCAACCCTTAGTCCATGAAATTTGTTGTTTTAAAATATGCTAATGAAATTGTTTATGTCTATCCTTACAATGGTGGCGATAATTTCAGTCCTCGATTTATTTCTTGGTCATTATGCGTCCTTAAATTTGCCCTCATTTCTTTAACACTGAGTATTACTTTTGTACACATCTTAACTTATCACTAACTAAGGCGTTCCGGAACCCTCTTCTGGTCGATAACCGAGAAAAGCTTTGACTCAGCCTTTTACAACAAGCATGTGAAACCTTTGTTAAAGGCAGTCATGCTTCTGTGTGCTTCATTAATCAGAATGTCAGAAATAACTACAGCCCTCATTTTTCAAAATGTCTTTAGTTTTTGATTCAAAAATGCCTTTCCTCTTGTATTCATAGAACAGAAAAACCAACTTAGCCTTGCAGTGAACTTGCCGCAGATAAACTTGTAGATAGGATTGTTCATTGTCCTCGATGAACGCGTTGAGCTTTCATGTAGTTTTCCATTAGACACTGATTAAATGTTTCATTCAGTAATTTGGAGTGTTATCCTTCACTCTTTACCATAATTTATCCTTAAAGGCACTTTGCTTCATAATTCTGCAGAAAAAATGTCTCCATTGGCTGTCCATGGAGGAGTTGCCAGCAGGTAACTAGTGGTCCAATCACCGTGCATTAAGATGATTTTCACTCTGTCCTTATCGTGCAGAGTATCACGGTCTGTTAGCAGCTTTTTCCCCAGTTTGATATAGGTTAGACTCAAGTGAACCGAAAATGTGCCATAATCCCCCTGCACAGAATTGTTACTTGACTTGAACCGACGCCAACACTCACTTGAAGGAAACCAGTTCTAACACAGTCGACGGCTATGCCTCTAATGTTGATTATTTCGCATCCTTCAAACAGGCCACTGAATTCACTACCGGAATGATTGCAATCAGCGAGCCTTTCTTAAATATGAGTGCACAACTTCTAGAAACTGCTACGTACTCACGACTATTAGCGAACAGGATAATTGTGTCAAGAAGCTATTGACTGTATAGACAGAGCGGCTGTAATAGGGAAATTCAATCGTGGAACAATCCCATCCACAGTAGTTTGCTAATTTAAATAAGCATAAATCAACGCAAATGACCACTAGGTTAGCTGACATTAGTTAGTAGGACGATAAAAAGAGTTTACCGTTGGCGCAATTACTTGCTCCGTGTGATTCAATAGCCCAGAGAATCGCCATTGTAGAACATTCTTCTTAAGAGTAAGTAGATCAAGTAATACAGCAAAAAAATACGAAGGGCTATAGAATGTTCGAAACTAATTGTTGCAGTCTGGTTCGGCCAGTAATCTGCACATGGAAGTGACTGACTCTGATTAGCTATTTACTGTGGCAATTACCCACACGGTTCTCCTTTTTATCACGCTATTTCATGGGTAAATCCATAAATTGAACTTTCTTTCATCTTAATGTACTTAATTGTTCACAAGTTTCCACGGGGTTCTGATCGCTGAGCTTGGCTTTAGGTCGCAAACGTTATATCAACAGTCGAAGTGACATCGTCGGCGCAAGTGCGTAATTGTTAGGGTTCTCTGCTTATAGAGTTGCCATCTCCTTTGGTCTTGGTCTTCTTCGACTACCTTGACCTGGAAACTACGCGTCTGTTTTCCACTTGGTCACTGTCATTTTGACCTTTTATCCTGGAAGACTGAAATTCTGCCTAAGACGTTTGAACCGTTTAGTTGTATGCTTATGCCTTTATTTCAAGTCAGAACGGAAACTGGTCCACCTTCTAACTAAGTCCCGAATCCTCACAAAGGCACTTCTGTTCGGATGTCCAATTTACTGATGATGACAGCCTAGCATTTGCGATTTGATATCCTGTTTACTTTATCCATATGTTGTCTTTAATGTGGCAAATTCTCCATTTTCCCAACTTTACTGTTTCATCCTTGTAAGGTACTTCATGTTGATGGAGACTGTGCATGACAAGAAGAAATCGGTAGTACTAGGTCATCGGTCGACAACCATTCCTCTTCTGAGTATACAAATGTCTCATCCAGAAATAAAGCATGGTAAAATGAATAAACTTCATCCAGCTAGTGATGACTACACGAAACGATACAAATCAGAAGAACACTGGTAGGAGCACAAGCTTTCTCTGATCATGTGGAATCCAAAAACGAATAAGTAGGAGTATCCGAGTTTGGACGGGCTCGCCAGTATGCGAAGTTGAAGCCAATGACCCTGACAAACATCCTCCATCAGTTTATCGTGTCCTCAAATTTGTGCGGCGATTGGTTTCAAAGGATGACAGCTAATCAGATTTCAGACGCACACACAGCTGGACCCACGGATGCACGCGTGGGTACCCATGCATTCACAAGCGCACACGGGCATGCCGCTATGCAGACCCACATGTAGCCAATTTTATGAATAGACACACGGACAGATGTTGCACGCATGCATAAGTAGGCAAGATCACAAACAAATGAAGTCGCCTGTTTCTGAGACGCATAACCTTGAATACTGGCCTTCGAGCTTGCCTTTGAAAAGTTATATAAGTGAAAGAAAATTCCGACTTACCCGCTCATTTGACTTCAGTTCGCCGCGGAATTATTCAGGTTGGTCTGCCTTTCCGTAGTTTCGTTATCCGGTGAATTCTGTGCAGGAAAAGATTGTATGATATGAATTGCTTCTCCGATCACCGAGTGTTTTCATTACGCCTCTTTTTTATTCTCTGAGATGAAATTGCCATCCCATAACTGATTGTGTCATCCACAGCAAATATTTTTCGTTGCCATCACTTAATATAATGAATAAGGAACATAGTATTGCATGTCATCCAATTTGGTGCAAATTTGCAGTCTGATCTTCTAAGTGTTAAATTGAGTTTGTTTTTGTTATATGATGATTAGTTGTTATGGTATCACCTGTGGGATCAAGGCGTTAAACGTCCACTCGTTCAAATATCCAGCAAGTGACACCTTCATCGATATATATTCGGGATAAATGAAAGCTGTACTTGGATGAACAAAACAACACTTATGCCCTTTATTGACTTTGGAGGAATTCTGACTAGATGTAGTCCATAATCAATATTTTTTTATGAAGTACTTGAAATCCCAGTGATTTAATTTAACTTCCATTGTGAAAGTTGTTTGTGTTGGTTAATGTGTTGTTTAGTTTATTTTGACTAAACAACGATTGAAGAACTACTGGTAATAGAGTCATCATTCTATTTGTCAATTAGTAAATCTTGACCAGCTTCACTATCCGTTGAACGTGAGCATAAACAATCGACATACGCACTTGACCGCACTTCAGTGCAAACACGGTGGTGCCAATAAAGTCTGCTTAATCAGTTATGACCACCCGGATTTTGATCAAACCATGGCTACAATGTCTGTCTTATTTGTTCAGGTGTTCACACCTGTTTACCCGGGGAATATAATCCATTGCAGACTTAGGCTGGCTGAGCCATCCACCTTACCGAAAGCGGTACCCGGTGGGTCATTCGGATCGCTAACTGACCCTCCTTTCCATAGGCCAGTCTCACTAAACAGAATGTGACTGTCGGTATTTGAACATTACACTTTAAGGTCACTTCAGACAAACCATGTGGTATGTACCGGCACCCTTTACTCGTCAAATGGCGCAGCGGAGTTGTGCGGCCAGAATCTTTAAAAATAGCTTAAAAGTTAAACAGGCGTACCAGGAACTTCACATGAATGACAAAAAATCCATCTTCTGCTTGAACGGTGTGCCAGTGTTTTTCAACAAACAACGCAACCAGTGACTGCGACTGAAGTACGATAGTCCGGACACGCGTTTGTCGAAAATGTAGTTTGCTCGATAAAAGTACTGGTAAACCGATATTTCCGTTATATCTTGATGGGTAATGTCTTGATGAGTCTACTCGTAGTAACCAGATCATAAATTCGTTATTCTATATCTTGGCTGCATTGATTCACTCAATAACTATCCCGGATAGGATAGTTAAAGTCATTCTGACCAAATACCACAACAAAATACATGATCTATGAACGAAAGTTTCACGAGTCTTCCGAGAACATTGCTTTTCGAACTACCGGCCAATTATAAATGTGCGATCGTTGCTCTCTCCCCCTTTATTGTAAACGCTATTGATTAGGCCAAGCATAGTGAAAGCGAACGAAAATCTTAATTCAATTTTTACTTAGACACATGCAGATATTGGGGATTGACTGATTATCACAAATTGCAATATCCTTTGCACAGCTTTCAATCGAATACGATCTACCACATGTGACAAAAAAATAAAAGGTTCAAGTATGAATTAACGGATATGACATTGTGAATAGGCACGATAATTTGAGGTATGTTTCATATATTTCAATAATGAAAAACCTGTGGCGTAGTACTGATGCCGAAAAACATCAATGTAGTTTACAAGCGTGATCAGTATTCATGAAATTTTGATGTATTTCCTACGATTTCCCCAAGACAATGTTGGTGTTAGACGGTCCCACAATTCGGCAATAAGTATTACTAACTTGAATAGACACACAACCACAGGTCATCATTCGATGCTCTTTGAGCGCTGGCAACCCTATTCAGTCGCCCACAAACTGTCACTACCTGGCAGGCTGGCTTGATGTAGCGTCCGCATGTGGCAGGTGTCTGATATGCGTTTGTTTATGAATCCATGGACGTATGTGTGATAATGTCTGTGTATACACTGGTACATGAGTTTTATTCACACTTTAATTCTAATGCAAACCCAGTAAAGGCCACCTATCTTGAACATAGAGCACGACAACAACGATTAATTTAAATATTTGCCCGGTTAGAGAGCTATTCATCCGATTTTATCGGGTGATTCAAATTGTATTTGTTAGGAGATATCACTTGTACCTAAATCAACTAGATAAACAAAGAACTCAAGATGGGCATAAGTTTGCGCCCATATGAAAGACTAAATATTCGGGGTCCCAAGCACGTCGTGTTGAGTGCTATGTTCAAACTACGGGGACGGCAAAGATGGAAATTTGGAAGGATTATCATCGTCAACCGTGGATTCCGTTGGCGCCGGTCTGTTTGCCAAATCCTGTAAATAGCAGGTTAGGGAAAAACTAAACCACACAAAACCATGCTGTGATAGAGCTTCGTTTACCTGTTTGTCCTTGTGCTCTTGTTACCTTCCACAAGCCAAAAATCAAACTGACCTTCATATGAATCAAATAACGTTATTATTGTTTTTATTATATCATCACTACATTGCAATTCTTTTTCTCCTTCTCCTAGCTCTAAAATGAAGTCCACAGTCACTGGCATACTATTATTCGCTTGTGTATTGCTGTCTGTCAGGGCTGTACCATTGCCAAGTAAGTCTGCACAGCAAACTCCAGTGCAATGTATACAGATACAACTGTCGTTTTTTCTAGCGCCCATTGGGCGCAAGTAATGTTTTCCACGCATTTTCGTTGCATATTATTAGTGTTTTCCTCGCCTGCCGATATAGAAAGCGCGACGCACTTTCTCAAGTGCTTGCATGATGATTACTTTAGGTGCAATCAAAATCCCGTGCCAGTGATATAACCTCAGTTTAGGCAAAACATTTCATGTTCAATTTTGTGGATAGTTGACTCTTGACCTTTTTAGATCACCGGCATGGCCATCCAGTTCGTGAGCTCTATACGACTTCTCAGCGTTGTTAGTGGGTCTAAATAAACGCGTTATTTGGCAGAACAGTGGACAAAATCTAACCAGCACAACAAAACGTTTATTATAAAAACAGTCATATGCACACTATTAACTCAAATTTCCGGGAGATTTGAACCAAGTCATTTTATTCATGCCTTACGGAAGCATGATAAGGGCACCGAATCCAAGCTTGGAATGTCAGCCTACTGGTTATGGATAGAAAGAAAATAGACACAAACCAGTGGACAGATAGATAAATAAACAGATGGGGAAGTGCTGCCGCCGCGTAAGAATGCATACCCACCGACCATATCGTTGCTGATCTAAGGCGTAATTTGTACGGCAGACTTATTAACTGAACATGTATTCCGGGAAGACTTATTATGATCAAAACATTAGTATTTATACTTCTTAGGTTAAACTGATTCTCGATCCATTCATATTTTTCTGAATGATTTTCAAAGTCTAAATGGTGATCGCCTGTCTCTCGGTCAGCAGGTACATCTCTTCCACAACCGCGGTCATTTCAAATCAAAAAATCATTCACAAGAGAATTGCAAGACAGCAGAATGAAAAGTAAATTGTGGACTAAAATGTCCACCTAAATTTACCGGCGGCGAGTCCATCTTTACCCCGGATGTATTCTACGATGGGAATGTTTTTGTTTAAATAGATTCGTTGTTCGAAATCTTTTAAGCTTACAAGTTCAGCTTAATCTGCTAATGTGATCTCAAAAGATTTTAATTCAAGTTAGCGAAATGTACATTTGACGAAGTCAACCAAAACGTTTATCATATCTCGTTTGAATCCGTTAGATACTAAATGATGGTTAGTGCCATTATGAGAAGACGAAATGTCCTTTCCTTTTAGGCCACGTGACCGCAAAATTATTTTTTCTGTGCATTTTGCAGGTGAAACAATTGGTCCGGATGTCTTGCAGACAGCAACCGCAGTCTTCACAGAAGTTGAGACAGCTGTATCGTTTACAGGAGATGGAACGGTTGGGGTGGAAACAACCGAGACTGAAGTTGTACCTTCTAAAACTGTGTCAACAGCAGCGGGAACAGAAACAGCGTCGACATCGGGGTCGGATGCAACTGCATCTGAAACAGAGTCGGTAACGCCGACATCGATGGAAACAAAGACTATGGGGTCGGAAATATATACATCCGAAGCCGCTTCAACCACAGCTATAACAATAACAACAACGGAAACGTCAATATCTGGGTCCGAAATAGCTACAACCGAACTGAATCCAACAGCAGCTGAAAGTGTAGCATCATTAAAGACAACAGGAGTAGTTGCGTCTACTGATATATTTTCGGATACAGTAACACCAAGCACCTCAACCCAATCCCCGAGTGAATCCACAGTACTAGTATCTGGTCCCGGTTCATCACAAATGGCAAGCGTTGTGTCAACGATCGTGGCCACTCAATCATCAGCTCCAGGTGCCTCAACGACATTCACGTCATCTGGGACCGTGTTGCCATCCGTACAGTCCACACCATCCTCCGGACCATCTGGCACACAGTCACTACCTGCAACACAACATCCTGAAACTGCAACCACTGGTGGCACATTCAGTCCCGACGCAATCATTACAACCATCTCATCATCTCCACAATCGGCAACAACTCGTCCTAGTTATCAAGCGTCTGAAACCACTGGGAGTATAACCACCGATAAAACAGGTGCAACGAGGCCGTCGTGGACTACGGGGCTTTCCAGCCCATCAACTCAATCCCCGAGTGAATCCACAGTACTAGTATCTGGTCCCGGTTCATCACAAACGGCAAGCGTTTTATCAACGACAGTTAGGCCTTCATCTATTACTGGGCCATCTGCTACTAAGCCATCAGCCTCAGGTTCTTCAACCACAGGTTCTTCTCATCCAGCTGAATCGACTGTTGGTCAAGGTATTACGACCACAGTTACAAAAACCACGCCATCGGATAAGTTATCTAGCCTACCTGTCAGCGCAACCGTATCAGTAACGGGTACACCGAGTAGTGATATACCGGAGACAAAAACAACTCCCACAAGCCAACCGGTATCATCTTCGACTGGTGCCATTATCACAACTGCATACACTCCCACTGGTTCAGCTATCACGAAGTCAACACCCGTGTACAGCTCGGAAGCGCCCACCACCACCCCCACCACTCACACCGAGGAAGTCAAGACAACAAGCGTCAAAACAACTCCATCCTCAAAACCAGACGCAAGTGATAGTGGAATAATCAGCACTCTTCCTAGTAAACCACAAACCACAACGACACCGAGAACCACAACGACGAAATGCGATGACGACGATGATGATGATGACGATGATGACGATGATTGTTTGGATGACAAAGATCGTGACGACAATAATGACGATCATAAAAAGGATGATAAAGAAGACAAGAATGATCATGATGACCGTGACGACGATCACGATAAAGTTAATGGAAATGAAAAAGATAAGCATGGTCGTCATGATCATCATGACGACGACGACGAAGACGATGATGACGATGATGACGATGATGACGATGATGACGATGGTGACCACAAGGGAAAAAACAGAAAACACCATCGGGGCAACAACAAAAAGAAGCCAAGAGAAAAAAAGAACACTAATAGGCCTCATCACCATTAGTCCAAACACGACTCCAATGAAGTCATATATGAAAACTGCTTTGTGAAAATAAACACTAAAATGAAATAACAACCAGTATATCTGAGGAAGTTTCTCAATTGTTTCTGCTAACGATAATCAGATTCATTTAGCACCAGTTTATGGGTACACTAACTAACTTTTCCATCTTCAAACGTGATCAAGTTGTGATTTCGTACACAGTCAACGCCACAAAAAAGGGACTGAAATGTTTCAACAATTAAATTTGTGTTTATTGTTCCTTTATATTTCCACATCTCTCAAGACACATTAGTTACAGCACACTCTTTTGGAAGTCTGATGCTTTCGTGCAGCCTAACTCATCCAAGGGAACCTATTTATTTTGTTTTAACTGTCTTTTTCAGCAAAAAATAGCAAATGTATCTATTTTTGGTTGCACTTAAGCCTGATGTTCTCAGATTTCACTGTCACATTCCCACTTTAATCGAAACGTCGTTTGTTCTTTGTTTCCCATACTTTTCTATCTTTATATGTTGTCGACATTTCGCACAGTTCACTTGCGGAAGGTTCACAACGATCACAAGGTGAAAATATCACTGTGCACACATTGTGTGGTTGATCGTTTGCAAACTAAGATAATAAAGATGCTATGGGTTTGACAGGACGACGAAATTGAGCCCCATGTGTGCAATTTGCTCAAAATAAAGATTAGAAAACAGATACAAAATCTAATCATGACAGAAAGTTTTTGCAATTCTGAATACGGTATTCCCAAATGAGAGCCAAATTGGACGAGAATTTGAAATAGTTGATTGCAGTATGAAGCCTTCAGTTTTCATCCCATACCGAACGATGGCCCACACTAGCAGTAGAATATCACAAACCGTTACTAAAGCAACCCTATCATTTTCGTCATAAGGCGTGCTAAAATGAATTGATATAACGAATGCAGAAAGGGTTCAAAGTAAGTTGCCAAGGGAATGAGCCAGTCTGATAATAGATGCAAAACACTTTGACTTGGCTATGACTACTTGTTTTAACCCTATATTCATTAGTTGCTCAGTAATGGGAACACGACCGTCAAGTCACTTATATAAATGTCATGGGGCTATTGTCATCGGCAAGTGTAAGCAAATGCTCTAATTTAGTAAACTGTTTACGCTATTCGGGAGCTCCAGCAAATTTCTGCCATGGTTGTAAATCGGTTCGCAAGAGACGACTTGACGGAGCAAACGTGACGATGACAATTCCCAAGGACCAAATGCCAAATGGGTAGCACACATTTTCATGCTTTTACCGGGCCTGGCAAGGGAGGAATCATTGTCCATTTTAAGCCCACTTGATTCAAATTTTCGTAGTTATGAACGACATGCATAACAGCTGCTCCCTTTCTTGTCGATTTTTGGTGAATGCGCATACGGAAATCGTTAAAACTGAAGTTCTTATTCAGTTTTCCGAGAGGAACAAGAAAAATTTGCCTACATATAAACCTGACGGCAAAATCAGCTGAAATATGTTCGTGTTCAGTTCATTGGTGGTGACAATGAAACTTTGGAATCCCGTGAACAGTACCACAAAACCCTGAGCAGGAACCATGCTAGTTTCGCTGGTGTCATCTTCAGTTGATAGGTCTGTGATTATATATAGCTCAATTAATAAAACCATCAAAACGGAAGAAAATGTTTTACCTATTTCTCGGAAATATCAGGACCAAACGACGTAGGGAGTGCATCGAAAAATCGATGCGCCATGCATTGGTTTTAACTGTTAAATTTCCCTTGAGGAAACTACCCACGGTAGTCGAAATGTGGTACATTACATCTACCAACAGTGCTGTGTTATTAATATTATATCATTCACAATTTTCTTGGAACTATTCCAAAAATAAATAGTGTAAATGCGACCCATGAAACATATGTCTATTTGGAGAATAACTCAACACTGAAACTATTCATGTCAACGAAAATAGACCATCTAACTCGCCCAGTTCCAAAGGGGCATGTCCTCAAATAGAGACAAATGCAATCAGCTGTAGAAATAACTCTATTATTCGACAGAAGAAGTACTTATGAAAGTGAAACAAAATCACTTCCGTGTCACGAGGTTAACGACATCCCCAGGACAGCAATCAAGATACAATTAAAAAATTGGGCTATTTTCTGCAATTGCTTTCCTTGATTACATACTAATGAAATGATTTAAGGATATAAATACAAATTCCTGAAACCCAGGGGGAAGTTCAACTCTTTAATAGCGATATAGCTGTAGCGTTTGATATGCTGGTGTGATGGTAACTAACTCTTGCTCTTCCGGTACTTACATATATAAGGACAATTTCAGATATTCTGGATTGTGGCAGTAGATCAGAGATGAATTATGAAGTTTTCTTCCTTGGATTTAAGTTGGTCGGTGCTTTAGATATTTCCCCGAGGCTTTCCCGAGCGCAACACACGTCATGAATAAAGAAGTGCAGCCTGAATAAAAAGATTGGCGGAAGAAGGCCTGTGGTTATTATGATTCCACCGGGTTCACTACTGCCCTGCTTTCGGGGCAAGCTAAAGAATGGGTACCTATCCTCGAGACGGCAGTTCTGTGTATTGTCCAACAAAAGGACATCAGTTTTTACACGTCTGAACTACACTTGCAACAAGACCGTTTTGAATGCGAAACATCTGGCGGAACACATTTCCAGAACACGGACTTATGTTCCTGCATGTAAGATAATTCCCATCAGGTTGACATTATTGAGAACTCACGTTACGCTTCAGTTTATTACCTTTTCCCGGTCAATCGCAATACTGCTAAGGACGACCAAGGATTAGTTAGTGGGATTCAGAATGACCTCAAGCTATTCTTATCTCTACTCATCATTGTCCTAACGATATTACTCCTCGGCTTAGTCCTTAAATAGCTTCGATTTACAGTTTACAAAACAATCATTACAAGATGATTTTTCCCTGAACCAACCTCTTTTACGATTAGAGAGTAATTGATGAGTTAAATCGACAGGTGACTGCTGCATCAACAGCAAATATCATGCAATGCATCAAGATCTCCCTGAATACCCGAATTATCACTCGAATCATCTTTGGTATCAGCGAGTCAGACAGCGCTGTACATGGGTCAAAACTAAAAGTGAGATCCACGACCGGCAGTTAACGAGTGTGTTCCTTTATCAAAACCAATTCCCTTATGATTTGATTAGGAAAGTAAAAGAAGAACCTGATAGTGGGTTTTTTTCTAACGTGCAGCAAAAATACAACTTGAATCAAATATCTCTCACGGTTCTTAACCTTACCTTCTCAGTTAGCTTCTGTTTTCCTTAAATCTTTCTGTTCCTCTCAATATGCTTACTATTTCAACCCACTGGAAAACTTATCGTGAGTCGTGCTCAAGACGGATTAACTGGTCATTCTGATATTAGTAACTACTTATGTGCTCTGCACTGTTGAAACTACAAAAGTACTTACGACCGTTATCAACAAAAAAACTGTTATCTCTTCCAAATCAAGAAAGACTACCGAACGATTGCTACCGTGG
Organism: Fasciolopsis buskii; assembly: GCA_008360955.1. NCBI lineage: Eukaryota > Metazoa > Platyhelminthes > Trematoda > Plagiorchiida > Fasciolidae > Fasciolopsis > Fasciolopsis buskii. Next base: position 97,897 of record LUCM01000372.1, on the reverse strand, counting down.
TTTCTGACCAGCAGTCTGCTTCTTCACTTTTCTCGGTCACCGTCGATCCCACTATTTAACCTGTCAAAGGTGGACCAGGATTAGCTGAATAACTTTGGAGCATTCGACTTACTTTGGGTCAAAGATCCACTGTAAAACTGTTTAATTTTGGATTTCCTCCGAATCGCGCAGCAGTTCCATTCCACGAGGGATCTAGCCCAGTAGTTCCTTTTGAAGCTTATGTCACCCAATGTTCTGTAATTGTATGCGTCATGCTTCTTCGCTTTATGAATGATCTTATATCCAAAACTTTCATGTCGATACAATTCATTATCAATTATACAAACGTCCATTGTTTTCGGCCTTACCGTACCTCTTTTGGAAATGCTATCAAAGTGCCAGCGGTTTCCATTCTTCTGCACACCACTCTCTGATCATGCCAAATTCAGCGTCTTGAAAAATATCTTCCGCTTTACATCTCTTTAACCCTATCCGTTTACTTTTCTTACATCTGAGATGAAAGTCTTAAGGAACGTACTGAAATATCCAGGCACCCTGTGTTGTTTTGCGAGTGATTACTGCAATGCTGATAACATAATTACTCTTAGATATCTTTGTCATCGATGTAGCTGTAATATTTAACCTTTCATCCGTTGAGAAAATATTATTCTTGGCAGCTAAACATTGACGAATGGGACCATCTACCGATAACGCTCTGTTACCAAAGGCATAGAATTAGTATTGTTCTATTCCCTCCTAATTTGTGCTGTGATTCAACTCACGTGTTTCACAGATTCCAACTTCTTCCATGTCTTCCTTCTAAATTTGTCGTTGTGCTGGCCACTTTGCATAATTCAGTTTTTTTTGCGTAGTGGGCAGAAGGTTGGAGTTGTATCTCGCACAGAAGTTTCATTACCCGCACTCGCATACCTCTATTTCCTAAAGCTCAAATGGGCGCCGATTTTACATTCTTTAGTCACTGGTGGAGTGGGTGAGTGTTCTACGAATGTTCGTCTGACTGGTGAATGGCATTTATTTGCATTCTAACTTGAACTCATTAGTCCATTTTTCGATGGTTGCATTGCTGCGCTTTTCTGCATTTAATCCGTTCAATTTCCACGAAATTATTCAGCATGTGATGTCCACGCCCAACCCACCAAAAGGAACCATAGGAGCACTGCATGGCCGTTTCTTTCTCGTTTTGAATCATCCGTCGGTGGGAGTCGATTTACTTCCTCCGCCAGCACATGGCTCTCTAAATCTGAAACGGAGAGATGCAATATCTTCAGGTGGTGAGGTTCACCAAGTCAATAATGGCCTGCTCTGTAGACTTATGGCCACGAATTTCGAATAACAATAGTTAGTGTAAGGATTAACTTCCCATTTCAAACGCATTGGAAATACGTTCTTGACAATATTTTGACAAGGATGATATAGCTACTGAGTGTTTCTGTGGTTTATTATTATGTACCTAAGCGCTAATATTACATGACAAAGGTTCCCTGAACCGTGTAATCTTCTGCCACCAACAATGGATTTGAATTTTATTCCTCGAAGGTTGCCTCCTTTAAATTTGCCCTCGTTCTGCTTCTTTCGCTGAAGGACGTTCAAGCATACTAAGTAATTTGCCGTCCGAAAGTTTTCCGTCACTTTTTCAGAGCTGTACAAGGCCAGCAAACCAGTTCTTGCATGAACATCCCCAAATATTTTCATTCGCCAACTTGTAACCCGATTGTGGTGTTCATTCCTTGCGCCGCTTAATTAAAAAGACATATATTAGTGCTGTTAGCTGCATTAATAGTATGAGTGTTAGTAGATATGCGTCAAGCTTTGTCAGCAGATTTCAACAACATTATCGTTGTGTCCAATGACCATGTCAAGCCTTTTCCTGCTATTTCGGATCGACAGTGACCTCTGGGCAAATTAATAACGATCGACGGCATTCACTTGCAAGCGATTTAATCGGGTATGCGGATATAATACAGCTACAGCAGGGTTTGTCTTTGAAGCCTGAAGTGTTATTTCAATATTAACAATCGAAAGGACCATCAATGATTTGTCGTCATGTGCAGATTTGATTCTAGGAACGTCGAATACGAACATCGCTTGTGCAATCTCTGGAACAAAACTGCATCAGTCGGTTTGGTTGCCCTTTTGATTATACATCTGAAAAGGTCTTTGACAACTTTCTTTTCAAGGGCAAATCTTACAAACTGCAGCTTATTTATATTGTCAAATTCCCCGCACTGTATCGGATAACTAAACATAATATTCTTTTTTATTCCTTGTGTATTTAGGAATACGGGGATAGAAAACTAGTAGACTGCCTCATAGGATGGCATAAGACAACAGTGATTGTGAACCGCATTTGACGAACGAACGAAAACCAAGTTGGGCAATTCTGAAACCATTCTTTCAGGCATTCTGGAATCATAAAACAGTAGGCTTTCCCAAAAATATCTCCAGCTAATAGAGGACAATGGGTGGTGGCCTATTTGGTGAGTATTTCACTTGGGGTCGTGCTATTAAGGGATGCTTGTCTAATTTGCCGTATATCGAGTCATAATAAGTCGCTATTTTATCCAAAAAATCTATTTTTTCCTATTTTGCACGGCGTCTGAAACCTTATTTTCAAACAGTTAGACAGCAATTCATAGAAACATGAGATACCTTGGTTGTGTCACCGGCGACCTATATGTTGTCGCAACCAGGAAAGCTATCGAAAACTAGCAAATTGAAGGTAGCTTATAAGTGATTGAATGCTTCTAATTATAACGTCTAAACTACAACACAATCTAAGGGATGACGTCTTCAAGACGACTAGAGCTCACCTCAAGTGACCTTTAAGGGCTGACGCATTCGACGTAAATCTTCTAATATAAAGGCAGCAATAGTATTTCCCTGGTTTTCAATGGTGTTTTAAATACTGTTGTTATGTTTTCTTTTAACGATGTAATCAATAACAAGTTCCCGTAAACTAACAGTAAAGACTTATACCATATAAAATTGAATGCAACTGAGAAGTGCGATACAGCGAATAGCACAATCGTGTTTTATCTTTCAGCAAAAAGTGATCGGTGGCACTCATCCAGATTGTTCAGCCCGGGATTGTGTGTGAAAAAGCACTCAGACCACGAAGCCCTCTGTTGTGCGCCGACTCTATCTTACCACATTTTAGATTTCTGTAATTATATAGAAAAAGTTTAGCACGAGCCGTATTGGTAAAGTCCGGCTCCCCATTGGTAATCATAAATTTAAAACAATTAAATTCAAATTTTCTTGGAACTCAGGAAAGTTATCCGAAATGTCCGATTTCCAATTTGTATTCAGCTTTACTCTTGTCCTCAACGGAAGGCCTTCATTTGCAAGCAACTCAGACATGACTGTTCCGTTTGAGGAGACGGTTATTCAGTTTTGATGATATTCACACTACTCTCTTTCATCACATTTGAATATCGTTGTTGATGTATTTATTAGGAAGTAAAAAATCCAACTATTTTCCCTTGTCCGAATGGTCTTGTAGTGAGCATGTCTTACGAGATACAGAATCCCAAGTGCTTTACACATGAGTTCAAATTCCGTCGGGTTTTGTGACGGATCACTTTTAGGTGGATTCTTCTAGCTGCGATTGATCAAGCAGTATTTGAAACAGGTTTGAGATGCAGTGCCAGATAAATGCCTTCAAAAAGAGTGCCTCCGTGGTTCATCATATTGAGTTAGAAGCTAATCTGGGGTCACCAAGAAAGCCAGTTATATCTACCCAATTTGTTTTTCTTTGTCCAGGATGATGCTCCCGTTTTGGTTTGTCTACCCTGCTTTCTTTTCTTTATTGCTATGCTTGAAGCTAGAGCGCAGCACAAGTCACATATGCCTTAGGTACTTGGACCTACTACAAGGGATAAAGAATCGTAAAACCGGCAATCATGTCCCTGAAACATGGGGTAGCATAGATTAACACAAGATCTGACCAGGTCAACAGGTTAGCGAGCCGGATGATAGGGCTTTTCCAATTAATGCGAAAGCGACTGGCGGATCTGGGATTACAACCTTTGACCCTGGGAATGACGGACGCTTGATCGACTTGACAAGTCTGTTGTGTGGCTTTGTTCGTCTCAGGATTGACACGTTTTAAAGCCACTCACTGATCACGAGACGTAAATTCCAAATTGAGAACATGAGTTCTGTGCTGCCCATGGTGTGATTATGCTTTGTGCTTGTTCATCACAGCCGTGCCTAAAATTTGTTACCAACACGAAACGATATCAGTGCGCATGCAAACGAACAGAGTCATTATGAATTCGCTAGCCACATATCGCTGGCAAAGTAAAACTTAACACGAGAGAAAGTAGACATTTACATTTTATCACGAAACTGGCGCTTGCAGAAAATCGATGAACTGGTCAATCGATCAAAAGTTCTGGTAATTTCTGATGTGAATTTCCAGGAGTGGCGCCATAGGAAACAACCGTAACTCGAAAATTATCACTGAATAAGTTTGCATTTCACAGTAGCAAAATTTCCAACAAAATATATAACCTTCCGTCTAACAACGACTTCCATTCGACCATCGCGAAGGATTATCATAGACTGGAAAAAGTAAGGAACTGGAATAAGAACACGTGAATTGCAAACAATTATCGACCCATCAACTCACCAATACTTGTGCCATTATACCGCGAAAAACCGGTCCGGGCAAGTGATTTCGGCTTATCCTAAATCATTACGAGCGCAACAGATGCTTTTATTTGTACGATTTCTAACACACTGAAATTCGGGCCTCTTTTTTTGTCCAAAACCTGCAAATACTCCATTACTTTATCTGATTTGCCCATTCCGCTTTCAAACGCCTAGTGTTCGCCAACCGTTTATACTTTGTGCTCGTGCGGAAGTAACTGGTTAATCGTTTCCTAGTGATTCTTTGAACTGAAAATGAAATGAATCGTTCAAGATATCAATCCCTGACGAGCAATAAGCGTGGCGATGCTTTCATATCGATTCGTTTAGACATAACAGTGTCGGAGAATTTTTCCTTCAGTCAAGTTTGGGAACGTTGTTATTCCTGGTCTCTAGTCCAAACATTCTGAATGAGAAGCTTTCACTAGCCAAATCTAACGTGAAATCAAGCGCATCACTTGCAAACATACAATTAGGAGTTAGTTTCAAACATTGGAAAAAAGTACCTGTTTGAAAATGAGAATTACGTGCAATCACATTCGGGCGTAAATTTATTTAAAGGTGCCAATATGCTTGCCTGCAAAACGGTACCCTACTATGCTTTGCTTTCAGAATATTTCAAAGGTTAGGACTCTTAAGCTAATTTTGAGAAATAATTTAACTTAGGAGATCCGGTCTACTTTTAAAGCATAAAATGTCTAATCCAAACTTGGAACTCCAGTTTACTTCGCAGGTTTATTTATTACCTAAGCTGACCTTATTTTGTTGGCTTTATTATTTATATTGGTAATGATAGTATTTGAAACAGCAACTGCAGAAGCATTAATATTAGTAGCATTGTTTTACTAAAAGCATGAATGAACATGAGCTATTCACAGAAATTTACCTTCACTAGCTGCAGAAGTCATTCTTTTCCCGAATATGGTCGCCCTGGAAAGGAATCTTAGGACGAGGAGCATGTATGTCTGCCTGAGGAAGAAGGGCTGTTTTTGTGAAATACATCTAAAGGGTATTAAAATAGAAGTTTTGAAGCTGTACAGTACATCTCGATAATCATAATAATGGACATCAGAAGTTCGTTAAGATCACGTGAGCGTCATAAATTGTATGAAGCGCTTGAAAGTTGAAATTAGATACTGTGAAGAGCAATTCAATATGTACTCAGTAAATAAAACTATTTTTGATGTCTGGTAAACTCCGATCCTCCTTACCGGTCTCAGACTACCGATCACAGGAGGATTAATTCCCTTCTGTTTGAACATTTTCAGGACCTATTCTATGGCGAATCGTTTGACACATGCGGGCCAAACCTTGAATTGCTCATCGGTGTTCCTCAATTTACATTTTCAGCCACCGATTCAATTATTTGCTTCGTTGCATTAAAATGCTTTTGCCTTTGACCGAATGATTTCCACTGTTTTTCAATCATAGCTCGTTGGCCGGCATGTTGAGGATTAAATTACATTTTGTAATATACATTTTGAAACCTACAAGTCAACCGCACTTTGCAAACACATCGAAACTAAGTAATTTTACCCTCTAACTTTGTTAACTATGACTAATCGAAAATCGTTAGCGGCTGCCTGAAAAGTCAATGGAAAGTTTCAACTGGTACCCCTAGTTAAGAACAAACAGTGCTTCCCCTCTCCAACCATAGTCAAGCGTATTCCCCACGATGGCTCGGTTTGAGCTTTGTTTCGACTGATCCGCTTTACTATGCTGAGAATTCATTTGACATTCATATCTCAACTAAGTCATGAATTTGAAACCTGCTAGACTTCAGAATAAAATCATCCTGGCAGATCCGAATCATCGGGGAGTCAAAAATATCTACCATAATGTGTCCCCTACTACTCGGTTAATGATTTAACAGTAGAAATAGACTGTAAACCCTAGATTAGCTGAATATCAGACAGCCTGATTTACCAATTCAGTTTAACTGATATCATGAATTTGCATAACCAGTCACGAATGTGATTAAAATAATTTTCATCATTATTGAATTCAGCGTCTGTGGCGCATTTGTCGACCCCATGATCTCATCGTCAGAGTAGTGTTTTTAAATTACCAGTTGAGTTAACCCCTTTAAACTAGAGTTCCCACCTCAGATACACAGGTCAGTAATCGCTACGAGAGAAGCCACGTTAATTTCTATTACCGGTTTAGGTGAAAGCATATGAAACCTCTGTTGACCGGGGAATAAGACGGGAAAATCATAATTTAGTGATACGACAAAATAATTGGTAATCATATACAGATTCCAAATCCCAGTGGAAGTGTTCAATGGGACCAGAAGTTCAGTTCACGTGAACGGCTGCTCAGAAATTCCAGGCAGTAACCTTGAAAATTGGATTTCGGCCAAGCTTTGGATTACCACAATTTTCTGACCACTTAGGTTGGCTTCCATGCCGTAACGTTTCCAACACCGGCAGAAAAGATTTTTCAGTGTCTAGGCGCAGTTTTTTGTAGTTTTCTGCACTGATAAGGCTAGTGCCACTGGAATGACTTTTGACGCCTTCGATGGTGATGGTTTTTTGAGTTTAATTTCGGTCAGTTTTTTTGTCTTATGTATTGCAAGTTTTTACCGGAAAATTTCAAGTGTTTGTAAATTGACTGAACGGGCAAGTATACTTACGGTGCAATCACTTTTTTTCCATCTGCCGTCTGAAGGTTTTACTAGAGCAGGACGGAGAATTGTTTTGCGAAAAGAGCAATAGGTATTGACTTGGTTTCATTCCTAATAGTCCCTTATTTACTCGGCTGCAGATCAGTAGTGGCTAATCATCCATCATTATTAATTTGTTAAACATATTAATTTTCACCACTAATCTACATTTCGTTCCCTAAGTTGACTGAGAATCTCGGTGTTCAGTGATTTTGGTCCAAAAAGGGTAGAACTAATTTGGAAGGAAATTGGTCAGTTGAACCCAGGAGCGCATGGTAGCCAGGATTGGCATGAAAATGCATTCATTATGCACTGTATCTACATAGTAGGCTCTGAAACCACGAGGATAGCAAGGAGCTCGTGGAAGCCTTGAAAATTTGTGCATAATGTTTTGAATAGTCACATTGAATTTGATTCCTTGTTGGGCCTATTAGAGAGCAAGCCATTCAACCAGTAGGTGAGTCAAGTAGCCGAGGCAACTCATATCATAGAGTATCACATACATGCAATCTGTTCAAGTCAACATACCTATGGTACATACGGAACAAAGTAAACAGTGTCAAATAACAGGCTCAAAGAAGTGTAACGAATTAACTAAGCTTTTAAGGTCTAAGTTCAGGTTAGACGAGGTCAAGTGCGAATATTACAAGCCATCAAATATATCAAATCCTAAAGCACTAATGGGAACCTTACAAATACTAAAGACGGCAATCAGTGCCTGAGCAATCATGCTGTCACCTGGACAGGTATTGAAATGCTTGTAACGTGAGGGGCAAGGTCAGCTACCGGAAACCCATCAAACCAAAACTCTTGTTGCTTCTACGGCGTACCAGGTGCATCGTTTCTAGACATCCTTGATGGAAGCACTTTGCTTCCACTTGATAGTAAGGCATCTTTAACGAATTTCTTGAGGCTGTAAAAGAAGTACGAATCCGTATAGAGGTAGGCGCAGTGTCATTGACGGTGTTTCACGCTGTAAAAGTACCTCTCATTGAACTGGTTGACTTAAACATGGGAAATTATCCAAGATTGTATTGTGTACCGGTTGCGTTCAATGAAACATAGCATGCATCTTTATCCAATTCTCTTCAGTGCAACAAAATAAGAAAACATAAGCCGGCCCACAGTCGCCCGAAGTGTTTTGAAAAATTTGCCTTCGGATCAAAATATTTGTTCGTTGAAAAATCCATGTAACATATCGAACTAATGTACCTTTTCTTCGTATAAATGACTGCTGACGTTCTCTCGCAGACCAGTCAATGTGCACTGATTACATTCAAGGATAAATTCAGTATTGTTTGAAGGCTCAGCAGATACCCAGGACTACGCATGAATCCACCTACAGCTGACAGCTCTGCAAACAGTGCTCCGCATTGCGTCAAATTAATCCTAAAATGAAATAAGCGCCAGCTACTTGAGTGAACAACATAAAATCGGCATCACTATAGCTGTTCCACCAGATATACTTGGAACTATTTTATCTGGTGGATAAACACCGAGTTCCCACCGGGTAGCCGAATACCTAATCAGCAAATAGTTCCCATGAGGTTACAACGGTTCGTTCGCCCGAAGTCGTATAACAATATTCTTTGGTAAATTACTATTTCGAATACGATGACTCACTGTGGCGAAGTGCTTCCCATATGCATAAGACGAAAGCGAATTGGAATGTTTAGGCTTCATACAATCACTAGTTGATCCGCTTGTACAGTATATCCCTAAACTGCTTAGCTAGAACAGAGCTGGCAGTTTCTCTATGAAAGCCAGTAAAAATATTGCGTGAGGTTTAATAATTTTGTTTTTTGATCCTTTGTTTATTTCCCAAAGGCCCGAACCACAGAAATCAAACAGTGGCAAGCAGCCCATCCGAGGAGCAACTGAGGTCGATAATTTCGAGAAACGTGAGCGCTGCTCTGGTGCGAAACAAAGTTTGTTGTGATTTGTAATTATTGGGAGCAGATATATTCCTCCTTTGTAACCGACATAATAAAGCACCAAACAAATGCACAGCACCTCTATGTTTCTCACTAAAGAGTTGCGTGACGCACAGGTTCCCGATGGAATTTGATCCATCTAAACCCAGATTTTTCATACAAAAGTGTTAGACATTTGTCGATGTACATCGCAGACAATTTGGAAATAAGTATTCAAAAACCGACTCATTGGTCAGAGAGATTTCTATCATTATCAGAGGTAGGGACTGTGAAGAAAATTTGCTTCGGTCTTTTATATCGTAGTCGACCTCCAACTTGATTTGTTTGCCTGTTCTCAAATAAGCTTGACAATCTCGCCATTAGCAATTTATTCAAATCAGACGGGCTACCTGGATTAGGTGTATATTGGAACGAACTGGTCCATTGCAAGTTACTAGTGACATTGTGCTTAATATGCGGTAGCAAAGAACATTCTTCTGGCGATATGAACGCAGTCACCAGACTAGAATGGTTATCAAACAAATTGTTAACGTCGGCATTATATGTAAGTCGTTTTTGGTGAGGTGCACCCTTATTGATCGCACGCAATGCAATCTGTCCTTCATATGCCCAATATAGATCGACCCATTTCAAAATGTGTTACTAGGGCTGCATCAATTTGTCTGCATCTAGTATGTGAAAGGACTAACATTTAACCAGAGGATCTGCTTCTTCGAATTATAAGTTGTTTATAAACAAGCCAAAGCACCTTAAAATAAGCCTGCTAAATGCATCCAGACACATTCAGACAAAATAGAACTGACATAGGCAAAGTCTCATTTTGAGACATTGATTGATTCCGCCCAGATTTCATATTTCTAATCAGCTGCAATCTCCGAAAAAATGGATAACCGCCGTTCATTCGCATTCCTTTGTATGCTTCTGTCAAGAAGTCTATCCTCGTGTTTCTTTGTCGTCTTCGTACTACCTGCAAACTTGTCAACACTCGGTTTGCTTTCTTGTCTGCTTTGAGTTAATTGCTTACATAGTGTTCCAAATTGTGCATATTACAAAATCCGCTCATTATGAAATTTTCAAAAATGAAGTTACTGAAATCTTGTAACTGGCTGATATTGATCTCACAAGACCAATAAATTGCCACGATAATTAGCTGGCTGAGTCAGTTGTTTAGTAGGTTTGGTATTCCCTCGTCTGTAATGATTATGAATTTATTTTATATAAAATTTCTATTCATGAGCTTCTGACTTTGAATTGAAGATCCGAATCGATTCATCAACCGTAGAAATGAAATCAGTGTATGCACTAGTGACGCAATCTCTCCTAAGAAGGAGATTTTACGGCCTAATTTTCTAGCCCAGTGATCTACACGTGATGGGTTTAAACGATTTTCGAATCCACTGAAATGAGTTATTTATATTATTTGGGAAGTTTTCACTGAACGTATTCTCATTGCAATTAAGGGAATATTCTGTATTTCCATATTGGTGCCTATTTCGATCACGCCACGTGCTTCAGGAACTAAGCAGCACGGTTTTTTTCCTTTTGCTCACCAAACATCGATCAAACTTGTGACTTTGAGTTGCATTTCAGCGAGTCTAGTAAATATCCAGTTTATTTTAATGCAGCCATTTCCTACAGTTTGTACTTATCCGTCTCCGTTTATGCAAAAGTACACGTAGCTTTCATGTTTCAGTGTCAATCTTCCTTCATTTGTACAGATCAGTCCTCCATGTGACTCAACTTTCGTGCTTTTACTCACTCCCGGGCTCATCACAAACGAATTATACAAAAATGATAGAAGAATCCATACCAGTGTCGAGGTCGTCCGATCTCGAGACCAAATGTAAGTCATCACGATTTATTCCACTCTCGGACAAGACGGCATTTACTCACTAGCACATACTTCATCCTCTAAAATAATACATAATCCATAAACCCGTTTCCTATTTTTAATTTTACTCATCTATACCTAATGCACCGAGTTTCAGTGATGAGAAATTAATCTCATAGGTAAAAGGAATAAGCTTTTCAAAAAAATTGCTGTCAAAAGAAATTAGAATACATGAGGATTTGTGCCGACTCCTGAGACGGTCTAGCAGAACCTATGAAGTCCTAATCACTCGTCGTCGAAATCGCCAAAGCGGGCCATAATATTGCTTCTTCGTACGGAGTAAGGAGGTTCGTCCGGACAAGGAAACACTGATCATCATGGATTGTTGACCTATCTTAACACTTCGAATATTATAACGACAAACCACATCTATAACAAAACACTACTTCTTAAGTGTTGAAATTTTTCACATCATGCACGAAGCCAGATCTTATTCCAAATTCATATATTAGGTTAGATAGATCAACTTCCCAGAATATTCATATTCGACCTCGTGAAACCTGCCGCATTGCAAACATAAAGTTGTTTTGATAATTGAAGAAAGACTGTCTCGTCCTGTTTGGCGAATTATTTCACCTGACTGACGTTTTTTGAGGATATCTTGTGAACTTGATCTTGGACTTCTAGAAAGGCATGCTGCATGTGCTGAACTTTTAGTGGTACTTCTCGATGCAAAATTGTTAGAATTTCATCCAGAAATTTTGCACCAGGTTAAAGTTGCACTGCTGTTTGCTTTCAAGCATGCAAAGTTACAACCATTTCAGGTCAGATAGCAATACATGATCAAGGGGATCGTGCAAACGAGATAGGTCGTTAATCTGGACGACAAAGCTATATGAAGAAATAAATCAATGGTGATAGGCTCAATTAGTCATCCGATTCCTGGATCAGTTATTGATGATCACAGAAACAAAATATAGGCGATTTTCCTTTGGGGAAGGCCTGTATGGGTTTTCTTGTATGAGTTGGAAGAAACCGACGGTGATGATGTGACCGCAGAATCAGCCGGCAACCTGCAAGGTGCATTTGGAACAGAAGTTTGCTTTTTAATTTTGCAAAACTTGTTATTAGTAATTGGTATTCGGTCCAGTAACACTGTCAAGTCGTTGGCATTTTTGAGAAATTAATCATTTTCTTATTAATCGATCGACAGGGAAATTTTATTTCAATGAGACTTCTTCCAATAGTTGTGATGTGAACTTTATGACTAATATGTTCGATAAATTGCATTCTCAAGTCTAAATGCAATAAATCTATGGTAGATTCTTACGGTAGATGTTGTTGCCTTTCCAGCTATCTTTGACTAAATCACAAAGGCCTTCAGTAAATCTGAGTTGCGTGCTTAACGAACTAGTGACAAACATCTATTCATAGGAACACTGTGGATAGTAGGATTTTCATCGACATGTGCACAAAATGACAAACAGTACAACTAGTATATACCTCCCAATTACTTGGACAAGTATGCGATGGGAAGCACCAGGGCCAAGTCCTTCGTGTGATATGCTACAGTGATGACCTAAAATTAGAGCGAAACTTTAGCCTGATGTTGAATAGCATATGGTTGTTAGAATGACTTGAATTCTCCGATATCTATTGATATCCGATAATTCGCATCCACTAACCACGGTCGCTAATTTGGCGCAGACCATGTTCTGGTATGCGGAAGGTGATCAACTCAATCTTGGCTAGCTGCCAATTTGCGGTGAAAACGTTTAAACTCTAAATAACATGGAGAGCATTCCTCAAAGTTCGTCTTTTCGCTTGTCGATTCCTGATCCTACATCGTTTGAACGACTAGGGCCCGCTGCCACAAAGCAGCATGTTATTTTGCTCTTACCAAATAAAATTTGAAAGCAGAATGAATATTTCGGCCCCATCGAGGTATGTAACAATTTTTCACTCCTTATATCTCAGTTTTCACCTCCAAATGTTTGTGTGATCTGAAGGAAACATAGATAAAGAATCGAAGAGTGATCAATAAAAGTCCAGTAAAGGGCTCCTCTCTTGAAGTGCATTGTCGATTAATGGTCAAAAATTCCAGTTTACCATTGCAAAGTGTTACAGGCAACGCTTGCTTCGAAACAGCTTGGTCAATAGAGTGCTGGTTGTCCTCGTTAGCCTGCAGTGCAGTTTGAAACCCTTGGTGGCAATGGAGAAACATAATTCCAAGTATTCATAAAAAATCAAAATGTCAACCTCAATGAAAAACAGGTATATTGAAGTATGCCGGGAATTTCACATCCAATTTGCCGTACGTCTTGGTGAAAAAATCCCACGTGTGGTAAGCACTGATCGCTCAGAACGTCTGCCAGATAACCAAGCAAAGATAACCTTGATGGGGATAGTTTGGACAGTTGACTCTGAATCCAACCATGGTTTCATTATGGGGTAAGTGGAATGGACAGACATATTGCTCTCTAGGAACGTGGAGCTCAAGCACAAGAAGAGAGGCTTCGGTGCGCCAAACGTCTGGTGTACAATTTAAGCTCCCCACCTACTGCAAAATGTTAGGACTTGATCACTCTGTTGAATTTGCATTCTTTATCCAAACGTGACTCCAACATGAGACAAAAATAAACAAAAGATTACTAAATGCGGTGTATTTATGGTGAAGTTGCTTCCTACTAAAAATCTTCAGTGTCTCATTTCTAGTGATATAGAATCCAGTAATCTAATCTTCATCGTTTATCTTTTTTTGTGCTTACAGGCACCTCCGATTGAAGCACAATAAAAAGTTCTCTGTGTGCATTCCTGGTATAAAGAAGCTTTGGAAAATATCACGAACTTCTTTACAAGTCTCCATTATATCTGTTCGCAAACTGCATTAAGACCAGTTCAACGTGGGTGACATTTGTTGTCTAGAGAAACAAGTGTGAACATGAAAAACAACACCCAGTTGGGACATAACAATTTCATAGACGTTTTTACAAACTGTCTTAGGATTTATTCTAGTTTGAATTCCTAAGGGATTATAAGTACCCTTGTGGAACAGAAACATATCAACAAAAATATATCAGATATCCTACCCAAGATAAGGCCTCCATTTATAGGCTAAATATAATTAATGAATATTCGGGGTATTTTGCATTACCTGGGACCTAATAATCATGGTTGATAAATAACACATTTTCACTCAAGGCGGATCCTCCTCAAAGGCCTTTAGTTAGGGTCATTCAGGTGCTTTGCGTCAACCATTTGCTTAGTTATCCAGTCACTGAAGCAGCAAACTAAAATCAGTAGAATCTGTCGGTACCACGATGTAGAGGATAGTGTACAGTCTGCAAACTTCGGCCGATGTGAGGTTTTGTTCGTGAGTTATTTTAGCGACTTTAAACAAGGACGCGATTCATAAAATCATAATACACGAATAAATTATGCTAAGATTATGTCGTTGTTAAAAGAAATAAGCCTATCCGGAATCGACCACATAATTGATCATTCAGTTTCAATCTTTGCAACGGACGTTATTTTCTCTTACGCATCAACCTCTAGGTAGATCTGGACCTTATGCAAACGCCCCAAGTTTCAGCTGGTACGTAGCCTGAACTATTGTTTGATAAAATGGAGGATATAACTGCTCCGCATAGTGGCAGAAAATTCTAAGCTCCTTAGTCCTGTGACCCGTTAATTTTCATCACCGAAAGCGTGGCACATGGTTACCGGTAGAACAGTTACAAAAAGGATATTTCCGGAAGGAATATCCAGTGTTTTCTTCCATGTCCAGCTTGATTGTTTTAATTAAGATAAAATGAGGGAATCTTTAAAAACTGATCAAAAGAGGATGCATTACAGATAGCGGAAACCCTAACTTTGCGGTGCCTAAGGTAATCGCTTTATCCCCAGAAACTACATAATACAAATAAACGAAAGTGATTCCAAAAGCCACTTCGTGTCCCATTTCACAGTATTCAACAAATACGTTATCCTGAGTTTGGCCTATATCAAGAGAAAACACCTTTAGGTTCATGGTAGGCAAAATAAAGAACCAACCTAAGGTCTGAATGTCAATCCTACCTAAGATGTGTTTCGTAATCATGCCACGACATAACTATGTATTTGGAAATATTCACTTTAGGAGGGATTGGACTGTGCATGCACCACCACAAATCCCTTTGACATCCATATTTTTACCTGACTAATCCAATCCTTCCTAAAGTGAATTTTTCCAAATACATAGTGGTATAATGTTATGAGCACGAATCACTGAAAACGAGTTTGTTCGTCAACTTGTGTTTTCTCAATATGATCAGTGGGGGATTTCAAGGAATCAAAATGTCTCATGTCCTGCGGGAATAATCAAACGAACTACCCAATCGTTGAATACTGACCTAAAAATCTTAAATCCTCTTGGAGTATGAGATAGAAGCACATAGACAACGTAGTTGTTAGCTTCCACATCGGAATAACGAGAAAACAAGCAGCGGGATTAAGGGCTGCCATGGCTTAATAATGATGGAATCATAACAATGCTCGCACCGAATCGTTGTGAATAAATTTCGAATTCTGCTTTAAAGCGGTTTCGTAATGCCCCATGGTTAAGATACACCCATGAACGGCAAAAGGAGATATTGGCTAAATTCCTGGCTCACTGAATCTCTAGATACCTACAAAGCTTGTGACAATTTTGCCAAAATATCCGCTAAATCTAGCAGAATAAAGTGAAAAAGAATTCGAAAATTTCATTTTCTCTGCTTCTGTCTGTTGAAGCGGATGGCGTTCACATTCCGTTTGTTGAATGGGTTTCGGCAAAGCAAATGTTTACAAACATATGCACATATATGTGTATAAAGTTGTAGCGTCAGGAATGTGCGTGGAGGCCCTTCGTAGAAAAGTGCACAAAAGAACCAGAGCTTCGACCGTTGATAATTATTGGTCATTTGACCTGGGCATTCAGTCTAAAAGGATCGATTCGCCGCCTTATCAGAATACAAATTCGGAAACAAAAGTGCAGCAAAGAATAAACATTTGGAGTTCACAAGTAACTGGGTGAAAAATCTGCCGTGACGTGTTCTCGATTGGTAAGAATTCGGGTTAGGTAGGAGACAGCTGAGTACCTCTGGATATTTGTACCAGATGGCATAGAGCGGAAGGTAGAACGTGTCTTGGTTTGAGAACGGCATTTAGAAAGATTATTGTGTAGGGGATGGGATGGGTCCGAAAGAATTTTATGTGCAAATTTTTCGCACGCAGATAGATGCCGGTTACACAGTTTGGTGCAGAATCCTTACAGTGGCATGTAAGATAGAGAATGAATGCTTGGCAAATCACGACGAACGGGTTTGAAGTACTTCGTTAGCTGACCAGAAAGTTTGACAGGAGGGCATTAGAGGAGAGCCGGAAAACCAAGCCCGTCAACAAACAAGGAGACAATGTTTTGCCTAACCTGGAAATGCTAGACATTTTATGTAAAATGAGAGGTTAAGAATTTTCCCACGACTGGAAATGTGAGAGAGCCATCTTAAATTGTTATCAATAAGAATTCCTAAGTACTTCTTCCTAGTGAGTGGTACTGCGGTGATAAAATAACGGTCAGCCGTATGAGTAGATTGAGAAAAAGTGAGCATAGATTTTGACAAATTAGGATTTAAACCAGAGCGAAGAGAAAAATCATGAATGATACACAAGGGGCTTGCATTTTTAACTGGTCTGGATTAGGCTTGCATAAGACGAGTCGATTTGTCTTACTTTCTATGATATTAATGATGAACGGAATGCGACATTTTGACAATCCTATAACTTATGGAAGTGTTCCATACGTATCCGTAATATCTTCAATGTGGGTGAAGCAATACAGCCGTTACAATGAACAAGGGTTTCTAGAGGACAACCACTATCAAAATAGTTGATTGCGTTTATCTACGAACAGATTGACTTAACTATTGAGGAATTCAGAAAAAAACACGGACTTTCATCTAAAAGGGATATTTGAAGAAGAAGGAGGAGGATGTTTTCCCGAGGAAAATTACGTAGTCGTGTTCTCATTTTGTTAGACTACTTGATAGATTGGGAAATTGTCCAGGAGTAAATTTTAGGTTTGGAAAGTTACAGACGATGATTACTGGTTGAAATTGGGGTATGTAGTTTAAGATTGATTAACTCGGGATGATTGGGAATGATGAAGTCTGCAGTAGAGTGACCTTTGGTTGGGAAAATAGTTAGATCAGTCAGATCAAATAAGGTTAGTGAAAATGCTGAGGGATTGGTTGACCTCATCTGATATGATGTGACGTTTATCATCCTGCAACGGGACTATGAAACGCAGAAAGAATTGAAAAAGATGGACTATTATTTTGTGGAAAAATGGGCTACGCACAGGTTTGTTATAATTGTGCTCCTATGCCGAGAAATCTTAGGATGAGTCTGAATAGCTAGGCAGTCAGTACCAGAAATTAAATATGATGAATTAGTCCAGACGTTTTGGACCCGGAGGAATTCATGTATGCGACCACGCCAACTTCGGTTTTCTGAGCGCTCAAAGTCCCGGATGGATGTTAGGGCATGCGCACATGTGAGTTCAGTCATGACTCCTCAATAGAAATCACACAAGTATAAACATGTATCCGAGACCGAAGAGTGAGAGATAGATCCGGTAACTTTGTGAACATAGAGCGTATGTTGGTACTCAGCAGAGATGCGACAAACATTTTGGCTGGTAGGGTGTATTTAGGGCAGCTTGCCGACCGACACGAATGCATCTATTTGGTTTAGTGCAAAATCCGTGATGTACACGCGCAGTAAAGTTCAAGCGAGGAGGAATTTCGGGTGTGTTTGAGCAGGAGTAAATCTGACCGGAAAAACGGCGAATAATGTTTATAATGGAAACCATATTCTTCAAATTGATCAGGCAACTGCAGTCGGAATGGAACTGTAGCGAAGCCAGTCAGAAGGCGCGTCTTTAAAGAAAGCCATTTTTAGATTCATACATATCTCGTAGACATCCGGAGCCCAAAATTTTCAGTTGCGCACAGAGCCTTACGTTACGGAGAGCCGAAAATTTTGAAAGCATATGGTAACTTTTGTATAAAAAAAATCTCTATGAAAACCCCTACATTTTCTGAGAAACTGAACGAAGCAGTAACGGCCTCTGGAAAAGCAGTCTTTTGAATGGATTTTCACAGAGTTGTGGGAGTGGAAAAAGGATATTCCGAATGACTAATCTTTATTACGCAATGTTTGATGATAACTGCGTGTAAACCACACCATGTTAGACATTATTTTTAAAGAATATCTAATGACACCCGAATTTCTTCCATAATTTTTGCAAAGAATCGAAATTGTTTGCTTTGCGGAATCCTATTATGAATTGTTTGAATAGGGGTATACTCTTCTGGCACGGTTTTTGTACTTCGATGAATGAAGTTTCCTAATCGGCTTAGAAACGCACTCACGTCAGTAACGACAACCATGGCAACCGAATGTGTCTGCTTACTATGGCAACCGGAAGATTTAAGTTTCAGTTGCTAATCTGATTAGAAACCAATATCACATGATTATTATTGTTAAACAGTTCAAAGTGTGCCTATTCACCTGCAATCCTAATACAGTGCATATTGATTTTATATAGAATGTGATTTTGAAACGACCATTTTACCAACCATTCAAGCTTCATTCATCTTCAGGCTCTAACAAATGTTGGACCTATTCATTAAGATAACCTACTGAACGCCACCGTTGAGCTACTGGTTGTGCTATTGTCAGTGAAATATGAGTGGAAAATGTGATAGGATTGATTCATGTCTAGCGAATAATTCAGCTTTAAATTTCATTGTAGAATTTGGGGTTGATGTTTTGGTTTCAGAATGACCAGTTGCCTCAATCAACCCCGGAGTGGCCAGCCTGAGTAGACAAAACTGGAAACACTGGGGATAATTGTTTTATTGCCTTGAAAGAATAGAGTGTGTTGTCGCAGTTAAAAGCCCAACGAACTCCGGTAAGATAACTGATCAATAATGGTTATTCTGGAGAAGACCAAATGTTTGTGTCAGACAAAGCCCAGAAGTACATAGTAATTTAGTTCAAATCTGAATGCAAATAACGTGCATCGAAATCGTGGCGAAAGATGAAGATATTGAGTGAAAACAGTTGTAGAAAAAGCATCAATGTGTAGAGTTCACAACACATGCTAGTTCCTCCATGTCCCATCTGTGTATCACCGACCAACCATCAGGAACAAAGTGTCCGCTGGGGTATTCGCACTACCTGGTTGCCCAAATCGAGGTACAAGGCTGACTTAGGAGACCCAACCCTGAGCCGTTGACCAAATAGCGTAACCCACAAGGCAGCATGGCAACCTGGGGGCCACATAACCCATTGGAGACTGGTGATTGATTGTTAAGTTCCTGTGTCCTTCGGATGGGCTAAATATCTAAGACGCCAAGTACGCATTTTGAGATGCCTTCAGAGCCAGTAGCCAACTGAGAGATCGATGCATTCAGCCCCGAGCAAGCTGAAAACCAAGCTCCGAAAGTGTATGAAGTATGCAGCACTGCATCCATCGAAGGTTGTAGTAATAAAAATAAGCTGTGTCATCAGGGTACCTGAACTCTTTTTTAGAATGCATTTGCTTAAAGATCGGAGGCTTGTTTCTATTCGTTAGAAAAGCTGAAAACAGAAAAACACAGAATCCCTGGAGAAAGATGCAAGACCGCATTTCTATTTGTTTCCCTATACCCGGCTGTCCTCGAATGAAAGATTCATAATTCACCGCCCGGAACTCAGACGGATCCGGTAACCGCACAGATATGCACCGATGCGCAGTTAAGCTATCATTCGTGTACCTATTCTGCTGACTGATGAATTATCATGTTCCCCCACATTCTTTGAATTGGCAGCCGAAACTTACGGTTCTTGGCATCCTTGTTTTATGTCACTTCCGATTTTACCTCGATCGGTTATGAAGAATTTTCTCCTGTCTAGGAATAGAAAGGAATAAAAGTGGACGCAATGAAGGTCCACAAATTCAGGGTTTAAAATTAAATGGAACCTATACAGATTAGTGTCGAATTCACAAGAGCGAACTTATAGTGTTGCGATTCACGAGCACTTCACTCGACAACATTGGGAGTCCAATTATTAAGAAATCCTGTGAAATTTTGGTAAATTAGCGGATATTTGGCAATCGACTTTTATGTTGGATTTTAGCAAGTACTTTGTTTCCACTTAAAAGTCGGTGCCTAAAATGTTCCTCTTCTGCACCCAAATACATCTTTTTTTATTAGCATTTAATGCGGTCAATTGGTGGAGCTTTGATATAAGTTGAATGCACCATCCTGACAAAACCAGGCTTTGCAAGCTCAAGCATTGCCATTCAATTACCATGTATGGTGCATATCACCAATTTGTTTATCTAGAACCAAAGGAACCTTGCCCGGTTGTTAGGCATTTAAGGTTAGCTTATCTTGAACTTGCGAATTAAGCATTCAGTTTTCAGCATAATTCGGATTTTGACTCGAGTTTTTCTTATTCAGCACTGAGTTGTCGCACTGGAATGTAGGAATGAATTCATGTGCCGTTAGCAGTTTGACCGGATAGATGTTCTAGCTGACAGAATTTTGCTTCGTGACATATTTGTTTATATTCTAAGTTCTGCTTCACAACATTCTGTCATTCCAAACGATCCCCGATCGAACCTCCCCTGTCGAGGATCACAGCAGACCCACTTGCCCACCGTGCACCTCCATTGAGTTGGTTGAATAATAGAAAAACCGCTGAGTCGTGCAGGATGATTGCCCTTTCATAAATTGGCTCACTGAGGACGCGACCGCCGACAAGCAGCCAAAGTGTCGAGAGTTTGGCACAGTGAATGATTGTCATGGTACCGCAGATACGCGTTCTCCTTGAATTGGAAACTATACCCGACAATTCCGATAGCCGCTCCTGGACATGGCCAATGTGACCCTTCATTGATTGTTTTCGTGTTCCACTGACCTGGAGAGATGTTCCGCACAGGCACATGAATCCCTAAACCGGCCAATGGCTTGTCTGGAATAGCCTTTTTTCTGTCCATATCGCGCTTGTCGGCGCAAACGTGCAATATGTGGACAGGTAATTACTATGCGGAATTTGGTCAGTCACGGAAGAATGCGAACACGAATTACCGGTATGTACTAAATTACCTTGGCCTCAAGCTACGAGAATGAAGTCAACATGAAGTCCAAAACAGAACGAAAACAAGTTTGAGTTATATTTTCATTTCGTGGACCTATATATAAAGCTGAAAATATTCTGCTTGGCAGAATCCATCCAGTCTAATAATCTTGGGATATTTGGGTTTCAAGACCGCTTGTACTTACTATTTTCCTTGGCTAACTGTCTGTGCGGACCAGCGTAAAGCGAAACCAGACTGCATCATTTGACTCGCACTTAAACTTACTAAGTGACCTCAATCGATACACATTTAGGTTATTTTGCTTTTTGCTTCTCTTGGTTAGATAAGAGAAACGTTTGCTGGCCCTGTGACCAGACCATCGATACTTTATGACTGGTACTAACTTCAGATATTAGAAATGCCCCCTATCTTTCAACCATTAACTAAGACACACCAGTGGTGGGCAGATCACGAAATTATCAATCAACTTGGAGAATTTCCATCGCCTCTAATCGGGCGCCAGTCTGAACCAAGCTGTTCATATCTCCTTTGGTGGGTGCTCAAAAAGCCCAATGCATTATACGTTAGAATGCGATTAGCTACCTGACCTGACTTGGACGTCGGTTTTCAGTGGATCAGTTAGGACTTCCCTTGGTAACATCAATAAAAACTGGTCGTTTTCATCAATAATGCCTTGCATTATCAAGGTTCAGTGAATTGTGGCTTGATCCGACTCGTCTCGGAAGATTCATGATGCAATCCACTCTTTTCCAGCTGGTAGCGAGAATAATGATGCACGACCGTTAACGAGATATGAACGCAAGGCAAGCTTACTCAGGGATGGTGATATCTGGGAAACTTCCCCGAGCAGTTTTGCTCCATCCAAGTTGCCGGTATCAAAACATTCAGCGAGCGTAGAAGTCTTTGGAACTTATGACTTGGCTAAAGACAATCGGCAGCAACATCAATGCTGAAAGCAGCCGTATGGAGCACAGTTTAGCTGTATTCGATAGTTAGCAGCTCTCATAGCTATTCCGGCACATCCCGTTGTCAGTTTCAACAGACAAACCGTCTGACTAAAAGGTTCGCAAAGAAATTCAAGCTTTGAAAGTTCATAGAGTGCGGTCTTCGAAGTTCTCCCCAACTGTATTTATAAGTCAAATTATGGGACTGGACAAGAAACTTTAAAATCTGCTGCATAATCTCCAGTATCCCAAGGGACATTGATTGTAGTCTATAAAAGATCGCTCATGTTCGACTGGAACAGTCCATTATCTCTGACGCGTTTATTTGGTGCGTTGTCGTGTGTCGGATGGAGACTGTTAATCGCTCAACGTAGCCTTTTGAAGCTTGGACCTGTATTGCGCATACCTTCCCACAGTCCACGTTTCCACTGCTTAATTCGCATTTTCTGACCGAAGGTTGAGTAAGTGACACGACGGTTAGGCTATAAATTGCCACAGAAGTATGAAGATCCTTGATCCGGCTCCGGCATCCGTCGGTGGTTCCTGCTTTTCTGGTTGAGGTCTGAGAAGTAAAGACTACGCCTTATTCTTAGCGTTCACGGATATGGTTCAGGATCGAAATCAATGGTACAAATGCAGCATGGCCTGCCCATGGCGCCGTGCCCTGTGAAATCCAAACCGGCAACGTTATACTATGTCCAATGAAAACAGTATTTTTTTGTTTTATTACTTTTTGTCCTCTTGTGTCCGGTTTCCGTATAACATTTTGTAACTGTTGTTACGCCTGCACTGCATTAAGTATCCAGCCGTTGATAGAAACATGTAGCTGAGACCAAGTGTTCACCGAGTTAGAACACTTACTGTGAGGCCTGGATCCAAATTAGGACTAGTTGTGAAACTTAATTGAATGATTGAATGAGGTCGCTAGTTTCGTTCGATTTGAGACATTTTCCGCTTCTGCATTCTCTCTAGTTAAGGTAGCGTAATGTTTGTGCATTTCGACATGTCGAATGAACGAATTGTTTAGATTGGGTTTTTCAAGAACCTGCGCTCCCCGTT
Organism: Fasciolopsis buskii; assembly: GCA_008360955.1. NCBI lineage: Eukaryota > Metazoa > Platyhelminthes > Trematoda > Plagiorchiida > Fasciolidae > Fasciolopsis > Fasciolopsis buskii. The sequence goes on along the minus strand of LUCM01000372.1, from coordinate 74,640 downwards.
TCTGTTTTTCTAGGCAACTACCCATGAGTCGTTCATTTTGACCTCATATCCTTTATGTGCAATAGATACATATCTGTCAGTGGGGATCACCGTGTAGCAAGGCTATGGTTTGTTCATGCAAGCTTCTGTGTAGTTGTACATTATAGTTGTATTAGTATGGACGTTAGCGCGTACATATGTCTACATTTGAGTCTAAAATGCATGTATTGCTAGCCTCGTCAAAGTGTGGACAGTAAACGTTGGGACAAAAATGTAGAGTTATGTGAGGCTGATGAGGAAGTTAACAAATAGCTTGCTCCCGGGCTCAGAAACAACCAGTCAGGTTCCTATATAGATTTGCATAGGAGGATAAAGAGCACACGATAGAACGAGTCCCGACGTGAACATGGAATTTAGGATGAAGTGTCTGCGCAACTTTTTCACATGCAGCTTCTTTTGACATAGTTGGGGGTCTATTTCTTTCAGCGGTATAATAGTTGCACCACAGATAATTGACGTAGTCCGGCGAGAAGTTTTTCTTCCATACACCAACGAAACTGATAGGCAAGCATTGCAAGAGAGCGGAAAGAACACTTTGGTAAACAAAGACGATGACACTGATTTTTAACCTGGTAATACTAGTCCATTTGTGTGAAAAGTTAATCCTCCACGTCGTTCCACAAAGCTAAAAATATAAGATGATCAAGTCAGGATTTAATCGACAGTAATTTCTAAGCATTTGATTGAATCTGCCTCAGATTTATTGAAAAAAAGTCCGATCACTAAACAAACCAAGAATAAGTAAACAGTTAATAGATTCATTACGAACAAACAGAAGAGTCGTGATTGCAAAAGTTGATAAAGTTCTCGGTACCAGAATTAGACTAACAAAGAACAAGATTATCAATGTATTTGAGTAATTGATCGGGTACATCACTTAGATTTATCACTAATACATGTGAAAAGCAAACGAAATCAGCTCCCTGCGAGACTTTAAAAGTTTTTACCAACCCCATAGATATTCTTCGCCCCGGACTTTTGCACCGAGTTCTGTTGTTGAAATGATTCAATAACCACGCTAGTTAGCGCTTGTGGCATTTGGACTGTTCTAGCTTACGAATTTGTAGGGAACACGGAAGAGAGCAGAACACAAAGAATCCCAAAAAGCCTGTCGGACTGGTTTTATGTGTACCTCTGAAGAATTAGTAAAATGAAAAGGAAAGAAATAAAGGCATTCAAAGTAGATCTTTCTTGTTTATAGGCAAACGAAAGTTAGATGTCTCAGACTTAGACTGTAGTAAGACAGACTGATCGCAAACATATGGCTAGAACGCAGGGGTTACTAGTCTAGGGAGTATAACCAAGGGTGACGGGTATCCACCAGCTCGAAGTTGAATATATGGACAAGAAGCATTAAGAAGAGCAATAAATGCACCCGTGGAAAGGCTGCATCCATTCCTGAAGTTATCTGGGTAGAAGAAGGAAGCTGAATTTTTTTCTTTGCTGTTGTACCAGCGAATTCACCAGTTACATAGGAAATCGCAGTCATCTTGGGGATAAATAACCACTCGGTTGATATTTCTACATCTGCAGTAAATTTTACTAGTTTCGTATTTTCCTTGCCACAATGACTTACTTTTGTATCTAATCAGGGAGTAAATGACAAGCAACTAGTCGAATCTTTATATTTCTTTGGAAGTGACCAATGAAGTACATTTGTTAGCACGCATTACAAATGGAAGACGTTTTAGCTGTCAAACTGCGCGAATCCGTCTTTTAGGTTCAATGGAAAATCCATTATTATAAATCCCTAATTAACTCCAAACGAGGAGAAAATTCAAGAGAATATACCGGAATGGGAATAGTTTCGACCATGTGCAACGACGAGTGCATTTTAGAATTATGAAGTGATGACTGCAGAAATCGGATTTCAGAATTGATAAGCAATGAAAGTGTATGGGTCTATAAAGCAATCTTTCGACTGCTTATGCCGTATCATAGTTGACGACGTTTTTCCACTGTATAAGCCAGATCTGAAGTCGTCAATCGGTTTATGGGTGCTTTTGAAGCTAAGTGGTCTCAGGATGATTCCAACCACTTAAGGTACTTCGTGTATATATATTTATATATATATACGACAACCAAATGGGTGCTATTAGTATTTTCCTGCGAATAGCGGCGTTGGTATTAGAACCTTAGTAACTGTTGGCCATTAGTAATTTGGGCAATCCAATTGTTCTTGTTTCCATAGTTAATCTGTACTACGGTGCGTGCCAACTTGACCGAACGGGGTGCACATACAGCTCTTCAGAGGGAAAAGTGGATGGTTACTTGAAATTGAGTACACCATCCGTCGACGGTTTTTTCTGCGCTTCCGTCGGGTTCCGCATCAGTAATGTGTTGATGAAAGGTAGCCTCGGGTCATTGGGTGATACTTTTCTGGGCACTGAATTATTGACATGCCGATGGAATTGATCCGTTTCTAACCTTCCCAATACCACAACCGTGTTCTAGACACACCGAATGCACAAATATGAGTCACCTGTTTTGGATGACGTCGCCTCCTGGTTGTACCAGATAACTAGCCTGAAAGTGTCAATACCATGAACGTTCCTCTTAATTACTAGTGTACTAATCAGCCTTGATTGATGTTTACATGAGCAATTCTACAAGCCTATGACATAATCTTCAGACGTCTCGTTAAATCTGGAAAGCTGACGACTTTTCGAAAAGGCGACAGATACCGTCTAGTTTCGTCGGCCGTGGAATGTCCGACGCTGAAAGAGATCGTGGTTTCGTTCGTTTACGAAGTGTCACATCGTCTTGTGTATTTATAATTCATATCTACGTACTAGACGAATCCAAAACCTATGATAAGCTAATTGGCACGTGCATTATTTGAAATATTGATTAAATCCCAATAAATGCTGTCATTCGGTGGTAAGCGAACGGATGTGTTACCACAAAAGTATATTTGCTTTTATTAGCTTCTTTTGCGAAAATAGAACTGTTTCCAAAGTGCATTCGTGTAGCAAAAGGTCCTCGACATTTCGCGCAAGTTTCTAGGTCCTCCATTTCGTTCAGTTCCTCTTTTTCCATCTTTCACGAAAAGACACGTACTATCTAACTTCTTGGGTACTCAGGTCCTTGGTACAACTCCCAAATATGTGATGCTCATATCTCGATCATACGTTTCCCTAATAGATTAAATACCAGTCAAACAAAAAGTCAACGAACGAAGATAATCAGAATAAGAACACATGCACACTTATGGTGGATGCAGTTTAAAAACCAAATACATTGAATATTGCGTTCAGAAACTTCATTTCTGCAGATGGTTTCAGGATTTTTTGTAGATTTTTAAGTTTAGAATTACTGCTTCTCACTGGCTTCCAAAATCACCGCGTTTACCACTAATGTTCACGCGTGGGAGCGTTTTTCTCAAACTACACAAACTGCGCATACATGTAATGAACGAACTTCACTTCTTTCCAGTAGTATGCTTCGCATACGGATAGATGAATATTCATTCACGATCCTAACGATTCGAATGAGATTATGATGAGAAACTTCACTGCGTTATTTCAATTAGATGGTGCAGGTCAACCTTACAGTGTAATTCATATATGCGCATCTGATGCTTACTCATACACAAACAATTGCCTCTGCTAATCTGTTGGAATTCTGATAGCATTTTTACTTGGGTACTAAGAAAAGCAAAGGAAGATAAATTAGTAGCGAATTGTCGAAGAACATAACATCATTTCAACTTTCGGTATTTTGAAACTATTTCTTCACTGATTGGTGACGACGAAATTTCGGTGCAAACTGTAATGCTATATGATGCTACAAATTCAGTTTTGCAATAATAAACGCTTTCCTGGAGAAGGAAAAGTCATCGGGTTTCACAGAATCGAACGCCTTACACTTCCTTATCTTCGACATCTCATTTCATAATTAGTCCAAATTCCGGTGCAGACGAGCCTTGCTGATCAGCACGTCTGTGCCTGATTCTGCTGTCATAATCGTGTGGGTTGCATATTTAATCTGGCGTTGATGTTGATAGCAAATTATGCAGTTGTCGGTTTATTCCTCTACGTGAAATACCCCCTTGCATTCGAAATAACCATTACTTCATGGTCACACTCATTTTCGCCAGCTCAAGGACGAAAACAGGTCGACTGCGAATGAATTAAATTTTCACATGAATTCAACCAGTGAACACATGACTGTAAATAGCATTTCAACTTGATTCATCCAAAAGCTTATTATATTTCAGCGTTTCTATTCCTCGTCACTAGGCTTCCCCAACCACGTTTTAACCATGACCTAAAAGATTTGAGAAGAACAATGCGATGTTTTCCAAGAACGGAAAAGTTACTGCAGTTCATTGCCAAAAACCTTTTCAATAGCCAGAGCTTTATCAGAAAAGATGTAGGAGTATGAATCGATTTTCGGCCTGTCTTTAGGTTAAGAACACTGCTGGGCACAAATTCAACAATATATCCACGCACACACTGATCGAGAAACGGGGGCCACAGGTAAACTGTCACACAGGCGGTTGGTATCGGAATCCACGGACTACATTACACGTAACCAAACAGGGGTAATTCGATTTGTCCTCATGTGAAACGGGTAGAAGAAAGCACACAAGTTCGATAAAAAATGGAGATCAGATAGGACATCAGTATCTCCGGTTGGAACAAAATCTCGTCCTTTATGCAGCGAAACTTTAGCTATATCTTTCACAGTATTCCAAGGCAAAACCAAAATTCCTTTAAGACTGACTGACGTTGGTAGAGGCGTAACCCAAATCCTGTTAGACCCGATCCCCTTAGCCACTCTAGCTAAGTAATTGATGTTAGTAAATATGCAACGGATGCACAGTGATCTCCAAATGGCGAAAATCTTAAATGTCCAAGATGCCAAATCAGTGAAAAAAATTAACATCAAAATTAATTAATACGTTTCATTAAAGAATTCTAAACGCAATTATGTAGATGCAGAAGGACACAAATGCATTTCTCTTGTTGTCTTTGATTCTAAATTCTTGTTCACGAAATCCAGGAAAGTTGGTTTCGGTTCGACAATACTAACTTGCATTTTAGTGTTCCGAAAATGCAGACATCTTTGACCAGTGAGCATCACTACATTTCCGATAGTTTTGGGCTTATCTAGTATGCATTAATGTGACTGATCAACAACCAGTGTTACAGTTGTGGCAGAAAATAAATGGACTATTTTCGCCAACCAGGACTTTAGATATAGACAGAATGGCCCATTCTATATGCCTCTGACCTCTATGAATTTGTATCCGGCAAGTCACTATCAGGGAATAAATAGGATAACTTCGAACTTTAAGTTCTATCGACAATAATGAAAAAAGCCTACCACAACGAATTTATTTTTTCATTGAGCGCCTTAGGTAATCGAATGCGCCTAATTCCACCTCTAATGGTGAAAGCTATTGTTTGTTAATTATTGTCGCTGCTTATCTCGCTATTTGGGTGTTTACTGTAAAGTCCAAACGTTTTCGAACAAAGAGGGTCTGCTGTTTCAACTCGCACATCTCCCAAATAAATCACCTTTTTCTGCCAGTGAGTCGAGGTTGAAATGCTTGGTCCAAAAAATTATCAATAAGTTCAAGTGTGAAGGTACTTCTTGCCCAATGGTTTTTCTAACCGAGAATGAAATTTGGACACATCTAGTTGGCAACCGAGAATTTTTCTCTTAGTCACAATGTTTCTGTCTTCCTCTAATGAAGTGATGGGCCGAACTCAAAATAAGATCTCGGACAAGTGACATGACACTCATGGTGGTTGCATTTTTATTAAGGTCTGGTGTCTTTCGAGCCATTTTAATTGCAGACCCAGTCAGTCGGCCGTTTGCTTATTAGTTAAACCCATTCGGTTCTAGACCGTAATGGCCTGATGAAAATTGTTAGCTTATTCTTAGCCAAGGAGCTAAGTTCAATTGGTGACTCAATCAGTTGTTTCAGACTGGATTTTGTCCAGACAACAGAAGTCGCAGGAAATAGCGCATGAATCTTAGATGGTGGAAGGTAGTAGTATCACCTTTGGCTTTATTTAAATAGTGCGCAACAACGCCTGACTGAGCAATTTCCAACAGCACCGAAATAACACAATGTAACATGGTCCCAGCAAAATCCTCACAGGAAAAAATCAAAAGAAATATCGATCTTTCGGCGGACGGTATAAAAGAATCAGATCTAAATGGAGGAAGTAGAATTTGCCACTAGAGATCAGGTAATTCGGGCCTTTCCCAAAATCACTTATTGAAATTAGCATCTTACTCATCACAGCATCGTACTTCTTGACTGTGATATTTTGGCTGAATCTAACTCCCGTGCAGGTATGCCTTCCTATTTAGATTCTTATTTCGAATATAAGCAGCTCGCAACCAAATCACTGACTGGTACATTCCTTCATAATATCAGTTTCCCCTTTCAGGAAACTACTTATAATTCAGTTAGCAGCAACTTTGATAAAGGCTAATATTTTGGACCACGAGACATTGAAAATTTACCCTTGAACCGAATGCGGTTGAACTGAGTCTCCGGCAGCTAGTCACTGTTACATCTGCCTTTGGTTATTTCAGCTTCCCATCCGAAACAAGTCAAGAAAGCCTGATCAAAATGAGAAGCAAGTATATATAATTATGCACCAGGCAATATGAAAGCTGAAAAATGAAATTATTCGTCTCTGGGCGTCAAGTACCATTGACCGGGGGCTATAGAATATGGTGAAACCTTTGCAATTTTGCCCGGTTAGTGCAAAAGTCAAGGTAAGCGGTTCGAACTCTTTTTTATTTTCGAGTTCGTGCTCCTTTTAGGGCACGGGCAATGCATACAGAAGACGATACCTAAAAAGGATGAAACAGCTATAGGTTGAGCGAGTATACTGTGTGATGGATAATTTCTCTTAAAACTGTCCTGAGTTAAATTATTCACCTTAAAGTACTTTAGGTAGAGTTTATTTGCCAACGCAACCGATATCTCATACCCGATGGAAGTGCTAACGGTTATTCAGAGACTAAAGCAACCCATTAAAGTACATCCTACAAGTTCGGCCTCGTCGTTCGGTACGTTCTCCGTAGCGCCAGAGCATCAAGAAAGAAGTGATCATTCTATTATTCCGCTTCTTCGATGTTCGTAACTGGAATTTTTGCATTTTGCAAGAAAGATTATTGGGTCACATTTTCCAGTAGCATCTTGATAATTTTCGTACTTTCAACTACATTAATTACTGAACAACGATCAAACAGTTTTGTTTACGTCCAGATAGAAAATAGAGCACAGGAGAAAAATAGACACTAGAGCCCGTAGCCTGTATCTGACTATACGAAACACAAAATACTATGTACATTGTAAGGCATATATACATACTTTATTTCCTTCATGTACAAATTGGTATACTTTGACTTCGAAATTTACGGATTGAAGCATGCTGATGGTTCCTCATGGAATGTGCAACATGTCTGTGTCGATGAACTATACCGGTCAAGATTTTCTAATCACTGTTTACCCCATTCGGATGCACAAAACTTGTTGTACCAGGCATGCCTAAGCACTTCCGGAATGGGTTCCTTTCTTACTTACTAATCAACGTTCCCAAATTTGATAACTATATATATGTATCACCAGAAACAAATTTGTGGCGTCAGGAATGTGCGCGGAAGCTCTTCGTCGAAGAGTCCACAGAAGAACCACAGTTGTGATTCGTTCATAATTTCTTTGTCAGTTGGGCTGAACCAAACTTAGGAGGTGTCATTCACACTCCTGACGCCACAAATTCGATCCTGGTGAGACATACGAACTCGGAGTGTACAAGTCTAAGGATGATTGGTCAAGAGAATACTGGGTAGGCATGCTTGACAAGCGAAAATAATCACGAAACCGGTCGTGTGGGTCCCGGACGAATTTTGTTCACTCATCCAGATACTACATACTACTTACATATATGCAGATGCCCCCGCTTGTTATTTAAAATTTCCCTAGCTTATATTCCTAGGGCCCCAGTACTCCAGGGGCATAAAGAAATATGAGCAAATACCGGGACCTGATCTATGAATTTCCCTTATGATGCTGTTTCTAGACTATAATAGGGCCAGTTAAATATGGGTGACCTCGAATGTCTAAGTAAACTGGTCTGAACACGATCGATGAGTGCTTACTGGAATATAATTATTCCATAAGCATTATATGTATACAATTGTAGCGTCAGCGGTGTGCATGGGGCCCATCGTTGAAGAGGGGACAGAAAAACCACAACTGTGACCGTTGACATTTTTTGGTCATTAGGGCTGAGGCAACTGGTTGTGCGCTTCCACGAAGATTTTATTCACTCATTCAGATACTACCGACAATTTATGTATAGATATATACATATACCTGCTTGTATATTTTGCATACTGCAGTATCTGCGTTGAGGTTTTGTGAAAGGTATAGGTATACGACTGTTGATGGGGACAGACTGGGCGTGTTCTGAGTTAAACAAACATATTCGGCTTGCTTGTTACATTGGCTGTTATGCGGAAAACGAAGCTTGTCCTCATTTTTAACCGATTGCATCTTATTCGGAGCCTTTCAACCGAACACCTGAGTTGCTTGAGACGACAGCAGAAGTTCTGGTTTAGGTCAGTGACACCATCCTGTATCTAGTCTAAGTCTCGGAGTTCACAAGTTCAAAAACCCAACACTTGCACACTGTGGTCAACTCTCCTTTGGTAGAAACCCGAGGCAAAACAGTGGTGTCCGCAGTTTGCAGCTGCACTCTGCAGCCGGGCAAGGTCACAGAAGGATTAGTCGACTGGACAGTGCTTGCAAACATTCCCCGTTAAATGAGATTACTGATAATTGAGTTTGTCCATCAGCCTGTGAAACATTGAACGAAATTCAGAGAGTTGGATAATACATTTATTGCATACATTGTATTCACGCATTTAGATTTATGGTTGACATTTTCCCCCGGGAGGAAGATAAATGAATAACCTTTTTTGATGTTATATTAGGACCTATGTTAAATACAATTTACATCCTTCACGATCATACCATTGTCGAAGTTTCGCTAAAATGTCGTTGGAGTTATATGCAATAAACTTTAGCGTACTCGTACTTGGGTAAAATCATGTCCATATTTTGCAAGTTCCGATAAGATTTCCGCAGATTGCCATTTGTGGAGTTATTCACGGACAGTTAATTCATCGAAATTGGCATATTTGAAAATTCACTCAATAGAGATAGATCACTTTCTTTCCTCATGTAAACGGGACTACAATGAGGCAACTGAATAGCGTTTCCGAATGCGTTGCACATAAGTGAAAATATTATGATGCATGTCCCAGCTAATTTTAGAAATCCTGCAAAAACCGATCTGAGCAGGATCACGTGAATGATAAATGACTTAGGGTAGACATTCACGAGCTTCTACCTTTTCTAGAAGTACCAAATGTTCACTTGGTACATCACTCGGTGGCAAAAGGAATTGATTCAAGTGAACCGTAGTTGGGGACGGTTATGAATTTGACCACAGTTAGGATGGCTCAACCGTGAAGTTTCTATTACCTACCTCAACCCATCAAAAGGACAAACTGAAGTGCAGAAACTCCGCGGTTGGCTTGATCTTTATTTTTCTTGTCGTAATCGAAGATCTTCCGGTACTTAACACCATGGAACTCAAATAATTGTGTACATCTTTCGGAATTGCATAGGGTCTTTTTGGTAGATTTTGGAGCTGCCTACCGTTTAACTCCTCCACGGTCGGTAGGGTTTATAAATTCTCCATTTTTTACTGAAATTAAGAAAATACTAGACAATAAAAAACATCAAAATATGTCAAGTGATTGTTACCACTAGTGGGCAATCATTTTATGCCCTAACTTAAATAAACATGATGACAAAGTGGGTAAAATATTACGAAAGCGATGTGTGAAATCTGCATCGCGATCATATTAGGATGAACAGTCGCATTAAAGATTAGAGTTCTTAGTCGATTTAAGTGGACGATTTGGGAGTGCACACTACGAGGACCCAGTTTATTATAGAACTTTCTAAGGAACTAGAATTACGACAGATTTCGTCTTTACATTCCCATATCCGCAGGATTGCTCAAAAATAGGACGCATATCAAGAAAAATGTAGAGATACCAGACTCAGAGCTACAACTGCCAATCAAATGTGATTTTGCCTTTTCGTAACCAGGTGCTGGTGGGCTGTGCAGTTCACACTCAACAAAAACAATGGGTCTTGGGCCATGCAACTTCCGCTAAGAAATGCAATGTAGATTCAAGATCGAGCGCAAAGCTGGACGTTGTTGTAGTAAGCCGATCGAAAGGAAAGTGCTAGAGTGTTAACGATGAGATTCAGGTGCCCGTATGGTTTCGGTGCTTCAAATCCCCGGCAGAAAAGCGCTGAGTTTGTAACTTAAAACTTATAGAAATTCGTAAAACCATTTAAAAGTAGACTTGAATTCGTTGAACACAAGGTTTTCCGTGGATTCACGTTACTCTGTCAGTTTCCCTTTGAAGATTTCACAACCCTCAGAGTAGTCGCGTTTAGATAAATTGTGAGCACACTGGTACAAGTGTTAGAGGAAATCCCAGCTCTGAAAACTTGGAATGTCATTCTACTTCCTTTCATTCCTGCCAAGATTATGGATTGTATGACAGCATGATCAAACTTTGCATAAATGCATCTAGTGTTTTATAAACACACTGCGCAATCGTCAAACCCACCGTTTGTTTAAATGAGCGCTTTTATTTTGGTGCCCGAGGAATTATATTTGATGACGAGCAAACGAAGGCAATTTGCTTTTACTATCAGGCTTCATATGGGCAGGAAAACCAAAACATTTATTTCAAGTGAATAACTGATGCTCACCGCCTTTTAGCACACATATTTCACTCGGCGAAACAAGCCCAAATGCTGACCAATCCGTTTGTAATCGACAAAGTTGCCATGCCAACTAGAACCTCTATTGTGGACATGGGGTCCATAGTCCGTTTGCGGTCTTTCCTCTGTCTCTGACTAGCAGTTTTCGGTTTGTTAAATAGCTATCCAGAATCGTCACTGTTTACCCAGTGTATAACTAGCATACTGGCCACACCTATTCGATGTTTAGTTTGTAGGATTGAATCGTGCCACTGATCCGATTATTCGATTTGCCGTCACAGCTACTGGGACTTCCATGCAGCCTTTTGTGATTAGCTTGGGTTTGGCTTACTTGTTGGACACACCAGGCAACGGAAGAGAATAACCAGTTTGCTTGATCATGGACCGATCCTTTCACGTTCTGAATCTGAAGTGAGCTGACTGTGAACATGTTAGTCTAAATGATTGATCAACTTATGGGACTGTCATAGATTTGTTTCATTTACAACTGGTTTATACAGACCGTACTTCAACTAATAAGGAGCTTTTGGACTAACACAAATTTCAAGCAATCACAAACATTTTATCCTTTATCTTTTGCGTTCTTTATTAATGAACCAAAACACATTATGTACAGGAACGGAGACATAGTCAGCAGAGGTCTGACAAGCGTGGAAGTTGACCGGCAAGGCAAAGAATAAAATCCACCACGTTGATATCGAGAGGCTGCAATGGTGACCAAGCGCGTATCGCTCAGCTCGCGGCATGATTCAGACGCACGGAATTGCAATCATGTATGTATATATATTTCGCCTTGAAAACAAGCTTACAATCAACGGAACAAAATGCAAATAAGTTTTTAGGGAAACAGAATAAAAGCCAACTATTTTTTGCTTCCACCGGATGTCCTGTGATATTTTTGTTGTTTTCGGTGCTTTTAAAAGGGAACGAGTTCTAAAGAAAGGCATACAACATTCGCGCCACTGAATTCGGATCTCAGGCACAACTTAGCTTCTCCGATTAGTCAAATCCTCCTCTGTTGGACTGGAAACACGAAAACGCGGAGCACAAGTCGAGGCCGAGACAAAAGCCATCCCCTTCATTCTTCTAAAATAAGTCGCAGCCTGAACCGCCCTCCTATCCATCGCTTCTTCCAGCCTCGATCAGCATATAAACAAAATGCACGAAAGAATAAACGATGGGGAGGTATACACAATGCATGTTCAAACCACCGAGGGCTACCTAGACCAATTTTCTCATTTGAAGGACGATTGTCTGCGCTCAACACACGACGACACACCTCAACATTGTTCACCCGATGTTCTCACCAGATTCAGACAAATTTTCGGTAAAATCGCTGATCAAAAAGACAAAGAGTCACCCGGCATCCTCAGTGAGGATGGCCTGATTTCCCAACCCTAAAGCAGAACACTATGAACTGAACCACTGTGCACCCTTCCCTTGAGGAAATCAACTCCAATCAGCATATGAGGTTCAAAGGCTGTTCGAATTTGCCATATTCGCGGCTTCGCATTCGTCTACTGTTTCCGACCCCCCCATAACACCTCTGTCAGTTATCGAATCAAAAATACCAGAAGTAATTAAACTATCCGAGCACTTCCTCAATAATCCAAGATCACTAGAAAACCATGTAAGTAGCAATCACCGGATCTGCCAATCTGAACGAAGTATGTTGCATTTTGAATGTACAGACCACATAACCTATCTAGATAATCCAGAAAATGACCAAAGCGAGTTGTCGACATTCGGATTGAGAGTTTTGTAGTTGCTGAACGTGCTGGTTCGAAAATATTATAGAACTATAATTAATTTCAAACAACCTATCAATGAGCGCATACTTTCGCTGGGCATCGCCTGTAATTGTACCACACAACCTCTCGCTTTCTCTTATTAAACCTATAAAGATCTAATATATTGTGCGGAATTCGGTATTATTCTAACGATCTTTTTAACAATTTACGTCGCGATGAGAATATCTCAGTGAGGATTTAAACCCTATAACAGTGAACTGGGTAGAGCGACACCAATGCATCTAATTTATTCTTTTGTATGGTATTTAAATAGATAAAGCACTACATGGCAAAGGTTTACTGGTCAAACAGGCTGAACAGACCGGATTATAACGGGGAGCTGAAAATACGCTTCTCAGACCTTACATTGACGTCTGCTTTTTATTTTTAATTTTTTGAGGTTTGTTTATAATCGCTTGTCACCGTCATTCAGCTTTAAACAAGGCAAACCTCAGTGACCGCTACTCTTTCCCCAAGTTTACATTGTCTCTAAAAAGAATTGAATATCCCAAGGGGATACAGGCGGAGATCGTGGAGCGGGAAAATATGGGAAATACGCCGTAGCAACACACGGAAAACGATGTCTGAACTATTCCATACGGCACATTCTGGGTAAAACTGAAACGAACACGAATGCACACTTGTTGCACGGTCCACTGGTATATCCTTCAGTGTCTACAGCCAGCTTTTGATTGACGCTAACCACTAAAAGGGAACGTGAGAACACCTACGCTCAAACACGTTCGCCTATGCATTTTATCATTTCACACGTTATCACGATCATCTCTGACATTCTTCACAATGCTTCTTTCACTCTGGGGGAGGAACGCAAAATAGAGCACGGTGGGGTAGACGAGTGTTTGCCTTATGCAACACATGGCCCAAACCAGTGTATCCTACTAAAGACTTTCATTACGCTATCAAAGTAAGGTGTTATCTATGAACCGCACTTAATACTAAATCACCTCATCTCTACAATCTAATCAAACCTACCCCACGCTCAACAGAACCTACCATACCAATCATTCAAAACACATAACATTTACACGACGCGAGATCACCATGTCAAAAAAATCCCCCGCGAGCGTGAACTATCAGAGACTCGATATATTCCAGCTCACTCAAATGGCGCATAGAACATACTCTCACAAATCATTCTTCCGCGCCAACTCGAACTATCAATATCTCACATATTGCACCACTCACTGTCCACCAACCATAACTGAACCACCCCACGCCGCTAGCACGAGTACAACATAACTGAACGTACTAACGGCCGCAGTACACACGACCTTTAACTCTTCAGTAAAATATCAGGCCTACACCCTGACAAGTATCCCACACAGTAACCATACCAGCCGTAAGTTGCTACCGAGTTTAGGTATTATACACTCTATATCTACCCCTACTGAAGCCCGACTATCTGACTACATCGTAGTGCCGGGACTGGGGTCGCAAGCGAGGCGAGCTACCGTTCAGAATTAGAGTTCCGCTGAATGAACGGTCTAAGTAATTCCACAGTAGCAAAATCATCGCAGCGTAGTTACACTCCCCAGCTCTCACCACGGCTCCAGCCCCAAAAAGTCCTCTGCACGATGCAACCGCCGTCGTTCCGAGCTGCGACGTGAGGTACGCCACGCACTTGCTGACAGAAAGAGTTGAAAGGCACATCGTGCCTAGACAGGCAGGAGCAGACCGAGCGGACGTCGTCGAAAGGAGCGACGGAATCCAACATACACACCGCCGCGACGCCTTTAAATACAGCTACCTGAGGCCACACGAGCGTATTCTACAGAACTGAACGGCTGCTCTTCTTATATACGGTTCTATTTATTCCTACTTTATAAGATTCTATCTTCGGCTGACAGGCACATAGCCCGCCATAATCTAGGTCCGCAATAGCTTTACCCTCCCTTCCCAGTTGCGCACAATCCTAACATCTACTCCAAATCTGCCAGCGTACATCAAATCCTATGTCCCACCGCTGAGCAATCTCCTAAACCCAAATCTTCACCTTACCTCGTCCATGACGAAAGTTGAACAACGAATGGAAAGATGGAACAACCCTTGTCCGAACGCTCAATAGTCGTCTTGAAATGGAACTTTGATGTTACCGTACAACCCTCGAACACGACAGAGGTATCGATACTTTAAAGCTGGCACTCAAAAGGTTCACAAACTCTCTACCCGTGACGAAAACTATAAAATGTAAACACGCCCTTGGCACTAGATCCTTGGTGAATAAAGACGCACATGCGATCGAAGATACTAGTAAGCCGACGAGTTCGTCACACGTCCCAACACGGAGTCGAAACACCTTTCAACGCTTTATGAATTAAAGACCCCACGACCGTTAGGGCGCGCAGGCTGCCGCGGACGCCCGGTGTGTCCGATGATTCGTCCGAAGGTGAAATATTTTGTCGACTAGCAAACCACATCGGACCTGGCCGAAATCCGCCTAGTTAATCGCGAGAATATCACTCGTCTCAGCAAATTGTTGTCATCGGAACACACACCACACTAGTAACTATTAAAATAAAACTAATCCCATGAGTATGTGCTCGTCACTCTCCGTTGCCCTTTTGAAGATTGGTACCTAATCATGACTTCACTTCACGATAACAAAATAAGCCTCCTAGTTCAAAAATGCCATAACAGGAGACTAGAGCAGTCTTGAACAAGTTTCTGCACTCCAAATTTGGGGAAAGCGTCGGTACCTCGGGCCTTGTTTCCCATCTCTAAAAGCCGAATATTCGCTTCTACTCAATTCCCGTTGTGGGGATCATAACACAAAGATTCGCTAATCGGCAAGATGTTATCCCAAGACGTTACGTCGGCCAAGCTTTACCGATCCTTGAAGTGCTCTGCCCGATGCTCAAGCCTTCGTTTCTACCATGGATTAGTTCTCCATTTCTATCGAACACGAATTCACCAACCAATATCAGCTGCCCACCGCTGTCGCGTATACGCTTAAACAGTCTTTGACTGTTATCTAAAGCAGCCGCTTTCCCATCTCTTTCGTCTACCTCTAACTTCCGCCGTTCCACCGTTATTCTTAAGGCTTCTTATTAACTGACGCTGCAACCCTGTACGACGTAGAGTAATATCTAATTTTATAAATTATAACATATAAATTTACTAAAATA
>LUCM01000372.1:18396-57920 GCA_008360955.1 Fasciolopsis buskii | reverse complement strand
ATCCACTGTCTCTGATGAACGTTTGATCCAGGACGGCAGGCGAAATTTGCTTCCAAATGCACCACATGCTCCATTTGGTCCTACTGCTTGTCTATGCTGCTATTCCTCAAAGTTCTTAGTTCGTCGGATAGTTTCTGTTCGTAGCTGTTGCGAACAACTGAATCACACAGAAGTTCGACAGCCAAATGGGCTTGTGGGCTGCGTCGATGACCATCGAGCTGAATCGTTAATCGCTTTAAAACTCATGCATGGTCATATTCGACGTAAGTGTTCCAGTACTATCTACAGTTTTGAACAGAACCGCACCAGCGGTAGCTTAATGCAGTATAGTCGATCTGACTCAGACTACCCATCAAGTTAGAGTGTCATGCCGCTGTATTCTGTACGACACGAGCTATTGGAAATTTGCACTAGACAAGAATAAGTAATTTTCCACATAAAAGTGAAGAAGCCCTTCCCCGTTATCTGTTCACTGAGATGCAAGGCGGTCCGCCCACCTAAACAGTCTCCGGATACACTCAGTTTACTAACTGTCGGGTGTGTAATCAGTGGGGACACTATGGGTAGACAGAAGGGCAAGCAGATTTGGTTGAAGCCAGAATAGAAAGGTTGAATAAATGAGAGGAAACAATCGCCTTTTCTTTTGACCAGATTCTGGAAATAATAACGAGTCTTGTTATTATCACCTCTGTTATTGCAGACTACAAAACATAAAAGTTAAACTGGTTTTGGCTAGACCGAGCTGCTTCGTTGTTAGGGCTTGTTGTTTTCGAACTACGGAGTATTTAGGAGATGATATGTTAGCGGCAACCAGTGTAAAACTATTGAGGCCAGTTATCAGTGATCACGAGAAGCGGAAAAGAGTAATCTGGCTAATTTGATTTTTTGTACCATTATTATAATTAATATGGGAAACAGTTAAATGAATTATTTCAGTTCCACTTTTTCGAGACATTTACTCTCATCCATTTGTTTCTGATCGCATTGCCAAGATTCACACTTGTCGCTTTCTAGCAATTGGTGGTTTATGCTGGTTCTAAACTTATTCTTCAGAGAGTAGCAACTTTAACTCGACGTTAAAAATCAATAAATGATTGGGCAGCTGTTTAAATTAAAGAATTATCATCAAAGTTTGTCTAACACCGCCAGCCCCGCCACCATCGGGACTACAGTCACAAAAAGGACCTCATTTTGCAACCCGGAGCCCGGAGTTCACGAGTGACTCGAGGGCGAAATTTTCAAGCCGAATTCGGTCTAGTGACAATTTACGCAGAGGCGAATTCGTGTCACATATTTCTCAGAGTTGCACTTCATTTTGGATAAATCCTGAAAAATAAAAACGGGGGAACGTGCTACGAATTAGAAATGAAACACCACTGTTGAGTTGGGGTACTCACTATTTCACCCCAGCGATCAAATAATTTCCACCGTTTGCATGCTAGTGTGGCTTTACGCTAAGAAGAATATATCTTGTATGTTTGACTGGGACTTGTAATTACGGTGATATTCTTATAATAAGTTGAGTAAACAATGAAGTCACCATGGGAACCTTGTCACACGTCAAGTACATGGTTACCATCAGTTACGGTTGAAGTTTTACGATGCGTCAATCGGGCCCTTTATCAGTAGTTTGCGTAGAATGATGTCTTCGTAGCAATTCGCAGACAAATCGCGAGCCAGTAGGGTAAAGCGTTAGTTTTTTTACTGTTTTCCGCAATCTCACTTCGGCAAAGGCTTTCCTGAATTTCCCATCCAGAACCATTTTCAGGTGCTGAAGGCATTGGATTTCATTTATTCCATTTTTTACACTGTTTCCTTTCCATGCTCCCTTCGGCCCATCGCGAAAGTAATGCGTACCCGCTTACACTCGATGCGCACGAGGACCGTGACAATAAACAAGATTCATCCGCCTATGTGCGTGTCCGCGAAGGAAGTAGGTCATTCATCAACAGGTACTACTTTGTTCAGAACTACGGTCGTCATTCGTGATCGAACAGGATTGCATTATCCAAAATGGCCGCCTTCCCTTTTTCCTATGGTATTGCTAAGGCCATTCGCTATCAGAAATTGCGTTTAAACTATTTATCTGTTCTCTAAGAGATAGCCAAGAACAGGGTTGTTCACCTTTTTGTTCGTGCAAAAACGCGTCATAGCGAAACGCCCTGTCCCCTTATTTTTCCATATTATGATGACGACATTGCACCCGGATGTGGCCTTGCTCAATTAAGGTAGTCAAACCAAAATATCTACACATCTAAACCTATGCTGTATTAGATTACGAATTACTTGTATGTCATGGCTGTGGTTTCCTCTATCTTGGGGGCTACTCCGAGCTTCCTCGTTTATAGTAAAACATTGCTTCCCAATGGAAAACTCCTCTTGAATGACCGTTCTGTTTTCGGTTATTTTCACTTCCCGGCTGAATGATGAGCACCCCGATATCTTAGTACCACGATACAGTACCCAGAACTCGGTTCGCTTAAATATGATTAATATCCGACAACGTCTATCATACTGGCTGCTACGGTGGCCACTATTTAGATGTACTTCTCTTTTTGTTGACTAAAATACAACATATTTCTGCGCAATTTCACTGCTTGTGTTTACTCGAAGATGTTTCTTTATATACATTATCTAGTTTTCGTCTGCATATTCAAATCCGATTCCATTTTCTTATGAAAACATGTTTCATGGCTTTTATAAGCTTGAGCATTAACACGCATCGGCAGACCCGTGAACTCAAGCAAACTGCCTAAGCTCTCGTTTGGGGATGTTACTTCAATTCAGGTGACCAAAATATACATTCGCATTGTGAAAATCAATCCACTACTTGCTAATCGTAAATTATTAGACCAGACGCTTTTTGAAGTCCGACATTACAGTTACTGTGTTCAGTAAACTTCGTTTTGTGCGTGGATCTTTGAAAAGTTCGTGTATACGCACTGAACAGCTCTTTATTGGAACTTGGGACAAAAGAGGACAGAAATTTCCCGGAGCATTTGTTCACCGGATGAGTGGGATTCACACGCATATAGACGGAAAAGCCTTCGTCTAAGTTATGACGTGATAAACCGAGAAGAGGGGTATGCGTGTGTAACGCTTCGAGTGCAGGAGCTTGTTATTGCCTCCAGTTGGCTTGGTATCTGCCACTCGTTTGTCTTTCGCTTCACATGCTGCACTATCATGGACCTGGGTTTTTATATTGCCTTAACAAGCTTAACCTGAACGGACCTCATAATGAAAGCTTGTCGATATTTCGGTTTTATAACATAAACTTCTCCTTTAGAGTTTCATGATAAAAACACCTTCGTTGACAATCTTTTTCTCGGTTCGTGCAAGTGGTTTAATCATGAGCCTGTTGTTAACATACACTGAGATGGCAGATCACACATTTTTATCACGAGGAGATCTTACATATCCAGATTTTTTTAAGATAAAGTCCCAGTGTGAGATAACCAGTGTAATCACTGCAAAACTATACTTGATCGAACTAATCTTAATGAGAAACAGTAATTTGACTGCAATCCGTGAGTTTTACACATTTCCAACATCCTAGATCCATTATTTAGGAAAGTGCTTCTAGTCCAGGGCAGTTGAGGATGTCGGCTAACAGAGGAACCCAAGCTGTTTTCAGTAACCGTTCTCGTGAATCACCGTTGTTTCCATTTCCCAGCCAGGGTTCTCAAGCGATCAACACCACAATATTTTATGTGAATTTCGATGTTTTGAATCCTTCGGTGACGGCCCTTTGCTGACAGTGACCTCATTCCTGGAAATGTTGGGCATTGCAATTTTGCCACTAAAAGGAATAAAATACGGCATAAAAGATATATATATGTGCAAATAATTCAAGTGCGTCCTTGAAGTTTGGTTAGGACCCTGCCTGTTATCAGCTAACAAACGCCAAAGTTTCCTCATGCCTTCCGGTGCACTTCGAGCCCGAATCGTCAGAATAGAATCTTCCAGGCGTAGCACAAGAACTATGATGCACCACAAGTATTTGTATGGTTTAAAGAGTGGGACGTTTCACGTTGCACGAACACTTGCAAAAGGCTGATAGTACTAAAGTCCGATAGAGAAAAAAACAGAATGCTCACCATTCACAGTCTGTAAACAGTATAAGTAAAAAATTCTTCATTGTGCTTTGATCACGAATCACAACTAGACATTTTCATACCAAAAATCGATTGCACAGATTGAAGTATTAACTATTTGGATATTATTTTTCTACCACTTAAGTCCGCATAAATCAGTTTGATCACGTTGATGGATTATGTCGCCTGAAGATTCCGAATTTCGAGAGTCAGCCTGATATCGATTTGGTCACAGCATCAGTCAACGCTGATTCTGAAGCTAACTAAGTTTGCTGTAAGTGCAGTCTACATGTTCTGGGAACACTCATCCTGAATCAGAGTCACACCACAATGAACTTTGGGCTTAAATGCTACATCTCCATTTACAAGCTGGATTGAGCAGTCAAATTAAATGCTAATTGTACATGTTATTTCGTGACATATCAAAGTAAATGAGGGCGCTAGAACGTCCGAGTAATAAACCCCGTAGAACACGATGTATAGAAACTGCTGGATTGTATTTTTGCCTACTGACCCACAACTGAAAAAACATTAAACGTAACACGTTTCAAAGTATATTCTCAAAATGTTAAAATAGGCCTTTAGGTTTGATGTATCAATAAAGTCTAGGCCTTCTTAGTCCACAAAAATTCTTTTGGGACTACTTGGGATTAGTGAAACCCTGGTTGCGAACAGTTTACTCGATTTTCACCCCTGATGACAGGCATTTAAGTAAAATGCTATTCTGTAGAATAAAATCAACTTTCAAAATGACTCCTCAAATAGAGGAAACTAAAATACCTGACCTGTTCTGGGGACGAGAAACAATGCATTACACGCACAGGTTTTGCGTTACAGTACCGGATAGATACAGCTAGACAAGGCGTACCCTATATTCAAAGCAAAATGGCTGGACGTTTCAATGGATACCAACGTACATGGCCGTACCGTTTTGGTCATTGAGATGAACTTCAGACATACACGCACACGCACACATACGTAGTCGCGCACATACCGAGCATGCGAAAGAACGTACTATCTGACTGTCCAGTTATTCGACCTGTGACCAACGTTTATTCGTTGTTTTCACTTGGGCTTACGAATTCCAACTGCTCGATTATTGTAATAACGCATTTCGTCATTCGCTGAACGACTTACTAATTAGCAGCTTGTTCTATTTGTCAGACTCAGTCAAAATTTTCCATAATAAATTTCGTTTCCGAATACACCATTAACTAGATACCTGGGCTCTCTAAATAGCAAACATTGTCTATGATTCTGGAATCTTCCAAGAATAAGAAGGACAACGGTAATTTGGTCTAAACGTGTTTCGGTGTTT
This sequence comes from Fasciolopsis buskii, assembly GCA_008360955.1. NCBI lineage: Eukaryota > Metazoa > Platyhelminthes > Trematoda > Plagiorchiida > Fasciolidae > Fasciolopsis > Fasciolopsis buskii. Next base: position 52,508 of record LUCM01000372.1, on the reverse strand, counting down.
GCAACGAAATGCTATGCCAAAATGCTTTTTCCAAAGTACTGCGGTGTGGCACGTTTCTGCTCTCAAGGTGAGCCAATGTTATGCAAGTATCACAGAATCCATTGAAATTTATCATCCAAAAAGTGGATGTCCAGATTCTTGCCCAGGGAAACATGAATTACTTAATTGCTGATATGTGCTAATTCTTAGTGGTGGAGTTGAAAAAGTTAATAGTGAATCCACGAATTGCAAAACAACAACCTCCAAATATTCACCATCAATCGATCGCGCTTACGGGTCCTAGCCAAATCAAATGACTTGGTAGATGTCGCGCCAAGGATGTAAAGCGCACTGATGTATAAGTCTCTAAACCGAGGCAACACTAAACACGTACAAATCAACATGGTCTGTACATTGAGAACTCAAAATATGACGGTCGCAAATTGAACGTCAAGATGTCGGGAGCAAAAAATCAGGTGGTTAACTGGGCTTTCCAGAAGCGGCAAAGTACTGCAGACGTTTCATTCGTTTTCATGGCATTTGTCTGTCCGTTATTGGTCTCGATTTATAATTAAGGAAATGTGGAAAAGAGCATAATGAACAGCTGTTTGGAGAACTTTTTTCGCAAACGAGCAAATCACACGGGAACTGTCAGTTCCGGTCACGTGAAAAATGTGTTATGAGTGAGGAATAATGTGGCTAATCGGTTCTAAATCATGGCTTTCAAGTTACAATTTTGAAATTAATAAACTTATGCGAGAGGCCAGTGAACTGCGGGACAGACTGTAACATCTATGGCTCTAAAAAGCAGTCTAAATGGACTTGTGTAATTGCTAGAACTGCACAAGTGCAACATATTAAGTAATGGCAATGCTCTATCCCAGCTTTAGACATTGTTCGCATGCTTTCATCTAAATGCGAAAGGAACTGCATATTTGGTGCCTGACATGTTTCGACGTTACTGATTGCTGAACTCTAGCTACAAACTAACGGGTCCCCGACACCCGGAAGGCAAAATTCGACACTAATGCCCATATATCCACTCCATCAAAGTTAGTTTACGAACCATTACTTCGAAGGCCTTGAAGCAATTTGTAAATCAGTCAGCGGTAGAAATTTACCCTGGAAAAAAATCTATAATTACTCAGCCCTGCATCAAGGATTTTAGCAATACACTCGGAAACTGCTTATGGTCAATTAGTTCTCGGCACCATTTTGAAAAGCAGAATCTAACCTTTATTTACTAGGCATTCGTTCGAACAATTTTCAAAAAGGCAATGTCTTAGAAGTCACGAATTCGAATCCTAATCACTTTCTGTCCAAACTTGATGCTTTCACTAAATGTTCTTATTTTCCCCATCTGTCTATTTACATTTCCTTTACAGCTGTGAGTGCGAATTAGCTTGCCCTTATTTGTGATCGTGGCTGTTAATGAAAGTCAGCTAAAATGCCCTGCTCACACAAATGCCAGTTGGTTTTTGCTAACCTAAAAATCGGAAAGATCCGTGCATACTGAAAGAGCACGGAGTTTTGGGTTTCGTAGTCTTTACTGGTTTCAACCGTATCTTTATGTTTTCACCCCACCGGGATGACTGACTGGCTATGGGCCTAAGGACGATTTTTCGTGAAATGAGGTCTCATTTAACACTCTGCAGTTGTACATAACATACCTTTCTAAATGTACTTTTCTCTCTCGTTATCTTCGAGGATAATCCAATGAAAATTTCAGCAAAATAAAATGAATCACTTAAGCTCCTGGCGTATTAGAGCGGTATATATTTCGAAACGTTAGCGAACATTATCACATTGCAGGTATAATAAAAACGACAGAAACGTTTTCCAGCATAATTTCGATTGGTCATTACTTGTCTTGGTAGTCTGAATGTATTTCGGTCTTTCGCGGCCATGTTTCGTTTTCCATACTCTGGCCATTTTTGGGTGCGACCTGTAACCCACGATATATATATATATATATATATATATATATATAGGCAGAAAGTAGTATCTGGATGCGTGAACGAAATTTGCCTGGGAGCACACGACCGGTTTCGCGGTTATTTTCGCTTGTCAGCCATGCCTACCTAGTGTTATCTTGTCCAATCATCCACATACTTGTACACTGCGAATTGATATTTCTCACCAGAATCGAATCTGTAGCATCAGGAGTGTGCATGGAAGCTCTTCATCGAAGAGTCCACAGAAGAATCACGACTGTGATTCGTTGATAATTCTTTGTCAGTTGGGCTGAGCCAACCTTAGGAACGAGGGCAGAATGCCCCAGAAAATAAAAATGTATATATATAAGTAGTGGGTAATATCTGGATGCGTGAACAAACATGATACTCCACTAACTTATATACGAGTAGGAGAGTTGAATGTTTCCAATGAAAGTAATTCACTAAATATGTACCGGAAGTAATCAAGCTCTGTAAGAGTCATATACAGAAGTCTTGCGTCGTACTAGGCGCTACCTTCTATGAGTAGGGGTCGATCGCTGTGAGCTAACGGACAGTAACCGTCCAAATCAGTGACGGATAGTTGCAACATCATGTGCTGAAGTTGAACAAACCGTGGAGAGCCTGCCCGGTAGTGTAATGGCTAAGGCGTTCTACTCAGAACCGTTCGTCCCGGGTTCGCGTCTCAGTCCGGGTGTGGTCGATATGCACTGCTGATGATTCCTAACAAGGATTGATGTGCTCTTGGAGATTCGTACAGCCTTTGACTTCGTTGAGAGTCTTGGGTTAAGGAACTGTTTGTTGAGAAAATGACTATCTGATAAGTATGTGCCACTTTTCGCAAAGTTGTACCGTCATGCTTATGTTCGGGTTGCGCTTTATGGCTAGCGTCCGCTACCCTTATTCGTCTCTGGGTACACCGCGGCATGGCTGACTCATATTCTTATTTCCGTTCAACTTTGAATGGAGTATGATCTACACAACCCTTAACGAGATCTTTCAGACAGTGGAACGGCACTCCTCTCAGGGAACAAAGATTTCATTTAAACCATGGTGATGATATCGCTTTGCTGATTGATGATGCACGGGCAATTCAAAGCCCGTTGGACTGCTTGGCAATTAAGGTATCCAGATGCGTTATGTGCTCTGCACATTCAAAATAAAGGATACTTCCTCAAGATTGACAGGACCCAATGATCGGTTATAGGTAGTCAATAGTTTCAAGTAATTCGGGATTCTGATCGCACCTGGCGAAGAAGTTGGGGAGGAGGTCACATGTCGAATCGCGAAAGCCAGAGCAGTCTACGAGAACCTGAAGCAAACCGTGTACAATGGCACAATTCATAGTGTTCTGCTTTAGGGTTGGAAAATCTGACCATTCGTATTGAGGATGCCCGGCGACGTTTTGTTTTCGACTGGCGATGTTTCCAAAGCATTGCCTTAGTCTGGTGAGAACATGGGGTGAGCAATGCTGAGGTGTGTCGTCGTGTGTTGGGTACAGACAGTCGTTCTTCGACTGAGATAATCGGTCAACGCGACCTTTGGTGGCTTGAACATGCATTTTATGTACCTCCCCATCGTTTATTCTTTCGCGCATTTTGTCTATGTGCTGGACGAGGCTGGAAGAAGCGATGGATAGGAGGAAAGGTTCAGGCAGTGACTTTTCTTACAAGAAGAAAATGGCTTTGGTTTTGACTTCCATGTCGTCCGTCTCCTGTTGACATCCCACCTCCAATACGTCTTTGCAGTCGGCCAATTTGCTCTCTGCTCAAAGGTTCCTCTGGTATGAACTATCTTCCTTAACTGTTGAAACTGCCACTCTGAATTTGGGGCAGCGCGTTTACAAAAGTATCACGCTGTGATTTATGCTTCTTGTTGGAAGTTTTAGCCATTTTCATCACATTCCCCTCGGATGCATTACTTAAGCAGTTACTCATCAAGCTTGTGTTCTCACTTATTTCAATTTTCCGTTAACCAGCTCGGTGCAAACAGTGGGCGTCTCAATGTTCCTTGAAACCTGCAGCAGCACAAATACAAGGATTCAGACAAAAATATTGTCTATTTCACACTCTGTTCTGTTGATCATTGTTTTATTGCCGTGAAACTTCGCGCACAAACCCACTCACCAGACTGGTGGATACGGGCCTGCAACATTTATATTCACAGTCCCAAGGAGGACATGCTTCAAGGAGATCTCGAATTCTTTCAATCAATGATCTAATGGATATTATGTCCACCCTCCTGGTTTGTCAACCATTTGCCACCCAATAATGTGTAACTGGAGCTACGATGTTCGCATTTCATCCAATCGACTGTCAGTCATTTAGCGTTCACTAGATTTCAATCGGATAGAGTCAGTCCACTTAGTGCAACGTGGGTCATTTTGGTACGGAATATACAGAAAGCAAAAGTAATAACATTTCAAATTCCAGGGTGAATAAAACTATTGTTGCTTATATTACGAAGAACAATGCCACCAGTAGAAGGATCTGTGGCAGCAATAATAGTAGTGGGAGTGGCGGAAGTATCGATAAGAGTGCTCGCAGTAGTAGTAGTAGTAGTAGTAGTAGTAGTAGTAGTAGTAGTAGTAGTAGTATAGTAGTAGTAGCAGTAGGAAGAGTGGTATTAGTAGCAGTAATAGTGACAGTACTGGTTAATTATAAATAAGTGACAATTGGAGAGATAATCATTATGGCGACTACCGAATAATTTAGTGGAACATTCTGCCATCTGACGTTGCATGAAATTCCATTATCCGTGCGTTCTTTTTGCATTTCTCTGCTTCCTTACAATGGGCTAACTTTAAGTCTCACCTCATAGCTCGCAGTGAATGGACTTTGCTGATTAAAAACATATTACGTCATTTTCAGAAACAGTTCACGATAAGCTAAACCCTAACTCTTGTTATCATACTCCAAGTATCTATCGAGTTGACTTGCCCCGATTTTTGTTCTTGTCTTCGGTTTCAGACGTCAGTCCCTTTATAATTACACGTCCCTTTCTCATTTGTCCTTTAAATCCCTTTTCACCGTCTCCTCTTACAGCACAGTTGATATTCCGGAGCACCTATGTGCTTATCTTTTCGCCATAGTTCTGCCATTACCGGTAGGTAGGTTTGCACAGGTTTCCTTCTGAGTCGTATCCTGTTTGGACACCAGAAGCGTAACTGGCCAGTCATGGGCCACCGTGCACCCGTTGATATCAGGTATATATGAAACCTTAAATTACCACTCCTTTTCGTGTGGCAAGTTCATTTATATCGTTTATGGGCTTTGCGCTGGCTTTAAACAGGTAATCCTGTGCGCATCATATCGCGCCAGAACAAATCGATTACCAACATCGCCGCCAGATCGCGAACTGTTCGGAGTTCGAAACCTGTTTGAGTAACTCACGCATATCTAGTTTAGATCAATGTTTGCAGCCGTTTACAAATGACATTCATATACATAATAAAGAAAATCAATAACATATCGGTGTTGCATCATATGGCGATGTTTAGCGAACATCCGGAAACCTACTCGGTACTGATCTGGACAAGATGAAAAGCGGGCAATCTGAGAGTATATATATGAGCGAAAGTCCAGAACTACATTCGAAAGGTCAATATAAAATGGGTGTTGTAAGTAAGCGGTGCATTGGTTTACCGAATTGTGCACTGATGGGAGTGAGTGGATCCCTACATTTTGATAATTCTTTGGGGCAACTGGAAACCAGTATTTTACGTTTATACAGTTTGAATGAAACATTACGACAAAGCACATTTGACCTGGCTGAGCGATTCAGGTTTGAACTTTTGGGACAGATATGATGAATTTGCCTGCCTGAATACCCTGACGCGAAAACTATTTGCTTCAGCGACGTTTGAACGTGTTCTCCTTAACACTGTTCAGTCATGCATGTTGGCGGACGGTCAGTTGCAATGCACACGGATTTATAAGAAACTGGTACGCAAATGAGGAAGCGAAACTGAGGTGATTACCATTTCTTTACCATTCTGTGAGCTATCCTGTTTCATACGTATTATTTCTTCAGGATTGCAGCGTTTGTATTTTAATCACCCCGAAGTTGGTTGCAGACGAAAAATTGATCGACATTTTCCTGATTTAGCAGCTGACAAAAAATGCCATTGCAAGCACCTGATAAAACCTCATGGAAGTTTTCGGTAATTTTACGTTACGCATCCTTGTCCTCTTACTTCATTCTCACTTCACTCCTTTCTTCCGCCAATTGAAAGAAAAATATTTTGACACTTCCTAATGCTCTTTCGTACCTATGCGTGCATTTGACACGAATGCAGTTCTGGAGTTCCCTGGTTAGAAATCTTCCAGTAGGTTTCGTAGAAGAGTTTACTTTCTAGCACCGGTCACCATTTTCACGCAACATTTTCTCATGAATCTTGTTATTCTCCAATTCGACCAATAAACAGGGTCCTTAGCTTTTTCCTACCTCTGCGTGTAATGACAGGTTTACTATACGCATTACGGACGCAGCGCGATTAGGAGTCCAGGGATCTTAGTTACACTGAGGAGATACAGGAATAGCATTCATTTATACCCACAAATTTATGCGTAGAACTTTAGGCACATACTCTTCTTGGCATTTCAGACTGAAGTGGCTCCGTCCCGAACATCACCGTAACACAGACAATCCTACAGCATGCGGAATTATCCGTGAGAATAATATAACGTGGCGAACAAGCTCGTTTTAAGTTATTCGTACCCATGCCAATGTGTAACATTAAATATGGTTTGAGATGGATCAAGGGAAATTGTCGGTTTGCAGTCCAATAAATTCACAGCTCTAAAAAAGTGTCTGTGTGAATGTGTAATTGATCAATTTTCACACGATCAGGTTTAAAAGTCTGAACAAAATATTTCTAAGCACACAGATGGACTTATGCAAACGGATAGATACGGCTTCGGCTGTGTTCAAGATGCGACAGTACGTTCATTTTCACAGCTTTGTGCCACTTGAAACAAAGAGAAAACTAATATGCAGTTTAGCTGATAGAGCAAGAAAAATATGTATAGACGACTCTGTTGAAAATGAACTTCGATTCCTGCAGGGTATGTTCGTATAAAATTGATAGCCCGAAAGATTCATAAAAAAATTGTGGAAAAACACGAAGTAAGGCAAAAGGAAATAGGACCAATAAACCAACTCGCATACGTTCGTTTGCTCTCCAAAGCTGACACCGAAGCGGAAATTATCCAACGGAAACTGTCAAGTTCAATCAGTGGAAGAGTTAAAACTGTATTCACATCCAAACCGATCATGGGCTTCCAACTAAAGGACAGACTGCCAGATTCTGAAGCCTCATTCTGTGTGTATTCATTTATCTGCTCCTGTGGGACCAGGTATTTTGGCCGGACGACCAGGCGTTTGTCCGATCGCGTTCGTGAACGCCTCCCGGCTTGGTTGAGCACAGGAACAATTAAGGCAGTCACTAGCGCAGTGTGTTCACACCTTGTCGAGTCAAAGCACTCAGTGAACGTGGCAAGTGCTTATCGCACCATCTACAAAGTTAGGACCAGGCAATCAAGAACTGTGAAGTGTCGCATCTTGAACACAGCCGAAGCCGTATCTATCCGTTTGTATAAGTCCATCTGTGGGCTCAGAAACAATTTGTCCAGACTCAAACATCCCTGGTCTGTTTGTCATTATCCAACAAGTGGTCTACAACGTGATCGTGTGAAAATTGATCAATTACACATTCACACAGACACCTTTTTAGAGCTGTGAATTTATTGGACTGCAAACCGACAATTTCCTTTGGTCCGTCTCAAAACATTTAATGCTATATACTGGAATGAGTAGGAATAATTAAAAATGGGCTTGTTCCCCAAGTTGTGTTGTTCTCAAAGTGTTCTAAAGGATTTTTCAAACATTTGAAATTATCAGTGACGCATATTCCATTTATAACAGTCGCTTGGATGAATGACAAAACAATATATGATGGATCTAGCTAACAAGGTCAAAATCTGTATCAGAGAGAAAAATGATGAGATAGATTCAATGAAGAAAAATTAAAGTGAACAAACGCGATGCACTGCCGAATTAGAAAAATGAGAGGTTCAAGACTCACGTCGAAGAAAAATCTCCTGCGTTTGTTAAATGACAGTTAGTTATGTTATTATTACGACCTGTACATCCTGAATAGCAATACCTGTGGGTGTGTTTTTGTGCTTGTGTACCTGAAAGCAAACGGACCGATGGTTCACTTATTGGAATTTCCATGTTTCCCACTAGCGATTCTGCATGATCCACAGTGATTTGTGATCGTCCATTACAAAATCATCAAGTGAAAGTTTTTCAAATTAGCATGGTGTGGTTAGCGTAGTTAGACTTCAGAATCGTCCTAAATAATTTTGAGTTCGACCCCTCTAAAATATACGACAATTACCGGCAAGGCTATTTTGTCCCCAAGGCAGTTTTTCGGTGCTATCCATGAATTCGAGCCTAATTCAGCCGAAAAACTAAGAAAATTGAAGTTCAGAAGGGTATAAATGTCATTGAGAGAAAACCCAATCGATCTAGATTTATTATGATATATAATGGACGCCGGTCTTGGTTCTTAGTGATTGCTTCAATCATTCAGCCGGAAGAATAACGGCATTGAGAGCGCTTTCTACCCTCCGGGATTTAAGTCGATTTATTTGTTTCGGATTTTAGAACCCTGTAAATCCAAAATCATTGATAGAATAGACATAGGTGTGCGAAATTTTGAAGAATGTGGTGCAATGCAAGCATTTAAAAAAATACAAAAACAGTCAAACCTATGACTATCGCGGGTTTCCGATTCGACTGGAACGGCACCTGTCCGAAGTGGCCTTCCTTTCATTTTCTCCACGGGAGTTAAACAGTAGAAACTCGCGAATGTTTGCCAATTCAATCTTTCTTAGAATTGAATTATGAATATCGGTTCACCTATGGTAATGGTAAGCAATCTACCAATCTAAGAAATTTTCATCCCGAAGAAAACCAGAAAAAAGCATGGATCGTTGAGCTTAAGATTCCGTCATCAAAAGTTAATTTTTGACTTCAAAGAAAGCGGCTTCACTGAAGTATACTTACAAAGAGAAACCAGTTATTAAACTAAATTTATATTTAATAATATCGATCCATGTTTTAGTGCGTTTTAAATGGCTGTCTCAGAAAACATGAAAAACAGACAGACGCCAACATGGGTGTTTATATAAATTCATTCATTCGATAAGTACTGCCTTCTGGTTTAGGTGGCTTTTCCGGAGGTAGGATCCATGGATCACCGATTAATCGTCGAGGAGCCTTCCATTTTTTGCGTGCCAATTCCTTCTTTTTGGCTGCATCAAATTTGTTGATTGCACAAACCACATACAGCGGCTTATCGCAGCTAACAAATTCGACAAAATCGTCTTCGTTGACCGAGGTACATTGAGACGGTTCCTCTGAGGGTTGAGTTTTATCTGGTGACCAAGGACTTTGAAAGGAGAAGAAACATCTCAGTGAACTATTAGTACCATGATGATTTGTTAGATAAAGTGGACCAAATACTGCAAAAACGATCACAGAAAACGGGAATCGGATCGATGTGAAAACAAAAACTGTTCTATCCTGAACACAAACCAAGAATAACCATAGCCTCAACAGGTACGTCCGTCTACAAATCACAAAAATTCGTCATTTCTGCTTCGGTACTTTCATGGGCAAGGAAGGCAAGGCAATGATGAATCGGAAACAGGTAATCGCTTTTGTCGTTTATAATACGGATCAGGTAACCGTAACAGAGTTTTTGTGATTTGTTTGCGAATTATTTTGGCAGCCATAAACTGGTCTTGTCGAGCTGACAGATAACTTTCGGAGGATCATCATACTATTCTCAGGTGCACTCGACAGCCACGATAACAAACAAGGACACATGTACCTAAATGTATATGTAGATAATCAAAAGCAAATGTCGGTGGAATAATCATATCTAATTCGTCTTTTGCTATCGAAGTCAAGGTTAAATGAAAAATCACTCGTAGTCTAAATAAATCAATTTAGATAATGAGTGAGCTCTCGAGGTTATTATTTCCAAATCAAATTTCTTTTTCATTAATGCTGAGAACTTTACGTATTTATCTTGGCTCAATTTATTTTTTTCCGCAATTATCTGTGTAGCTGAGATCACATGGCCCTAGCACGATAATTCTCTTTTATATATCATCAACAAACCGTCGCTTGTCAAATATCATTGGTCGACTGACTTTAGATATATAGGGAAGCCGCGTTCACTCAAATTCTTATTTCACGCCGCATCACCCTTGCCCTCTGATCGTGTCACGCAAAGAAAACCACCTTCGATGTGCCCGATAGCCAGGGCGAGTTACTTGTTGCCACCATAGTCTTGGGCTCGCAGTCGATTAGAACGTGTTTTTGTGCATTGTTCACCTGAAGACAAGGGAGTTTTCATCCTGTGTTGCGGTTTGGACATAATCTAGCTTTACTTTTAGATTATTCGACGCACAAACCATGATGAATTCAGCTGAACAAGGAAAATAAAGACTCGTTATACTATAACCTGACTCGGGGAATTGATATCTGATTATTTATTGCAGGTCGCTAAAACGGCGCAATCGATCATTTGATCTATTACTGCATCCGCAATCATGCCCTGAAAACGAACCTGCAACAGTTGTTTGGTAACTGGAAAATTCCGCGTCACCTGATGTTCATTAGTGATTAACAAATATGGATAGGAAGTCCTTTAGCACGAGTATTTTCGACCCTGGTGAAAGCTTTCTTTAACTGTACGCTCGATTTAAATAGAAATCTGATGGGTGACTTTTGAAGTACCGATTTGTTATTCTTGACTGCCTATGTGGAGAACCTATTTTGTAATAATAATTCATAGGGCAGTTGACTCATTTGTATGAAATCAGATCAGGAAACTTACAAAGCAATGTTATTGTTTTCTAAATATATCCATTGATTATCTCTTTTGTATGCACCCAGATAAACTGGATGCATATCTCGTATGTATTCGTATTCCTTCTGAAAAGCAGAATATCGGTCAAGAGTTATTGTCATCAAAATTTCATCGTGGAGACAATTACGCAAGTATTTTTAAATTTTGCTTGATTAGTGATAAGTTTAACTCCAAATCTAATTTACTTTGTGTCATTTAATACTTATGTACAAAGCCTGGGAAACAGTGTTTTGTATTCGACAGAATATGCTACATCAGAATGTATTACAACCCGTCGGTGATTCTGCAAATATTTCGTTGGCAGAATCAGCTACTACAGTTGACAAAACTTGCGGATGCAATGCAGTAGGAAGTTATTTGGAAGGATTTAGTTCGCACCCAAAAAATAACTGCGTCTGACATGGCGTAATCAAAACGAACTTTGCAACTTCAAAAAATTTGTACCCAGCTGTGAGCCATACTTCGCCAAATGCACCAGTAGATGTCTCGAACTGATACCAAGAGTGAAAGAACAAATTAACTTATGAGAGCAATGGTTTCTTTTAATTTATCCTCTTTCCTCAGGCTCATCCCATAAACCACGAATATCGTCAGTGAATTAGAATGGAAACAGTGACCTAAAATTCGTAGGTAAGTCGTCAAATGATCAAAATAATTGTAGTCCAGCGAGTTTGCCCGCCGAAACATGCCAGGTTTGACTGTTCACCCTGTGTTCAGCAAAGTCATGCCCGTTTGACCCATCTCGTGGTGGATGTGGCCCGTTATTTGCTCGCGTAAGGCGAACAAACAGACTCCACAACCGTACTGCTATGATGCCACGTTCCAGAAGGTGGCTTGCAGAAAGAGTCGATATTCAAAAATGCTCACTGTTGCTGCCAAGTTTGTTTGTTTGAATAGCGTTCCCCAAAAGTGTACGTCACACGGCTTACCGGGACTTGGATTTCTCAGTGATCTGAAGAGTCTTAGCATTGTCTAGTCCATTTAAGCCCAAAATCAAACAACGTCTAAATAGCCTTTAAAGATTGTAGTGCAGAAAGCGTAAACTGAACGCGAGCTTTGCTGCCTCGATTAGAACAGTGGAGCAAAAGCTATCCAACAAAAACGTTCGTCTCCGCGCTTGAAGCTAAAGTTCTAAAAGTATTGGTGTTTATCCTTGTGGTAATTGATGATAAGTGACCAGACTCAGAGGCCAAATTTCCATGTGTTCAGCTTTGGCTTCGTCTAAAAATAAGAAAAATTTGGTCGGATTTCGTAACTTGGTTCAGTGTTTGACGCTAACTGAACATTGCTCATCTACAAGAAATTAACCCAGATTTGGGAGAAAATACAAGTTTAAGTAAACCGGCACTGAACAAGTTTGCCTTTATTTTTCAAGAAAAGGTCATAATCTTTTATAAACAAAGAAATTATTCGTTCAACGATCACTCCAAGTCATATAACGAGTTGCTTATCCTATTCATGATTTCAAATTCTAACTTAGAATTTCGTCTTTCCACTTTTTGCTTTGGAGTAGAGCATTTCTATTTATTAACGGCATAACCTGGGATTCTCTACGTCGCTTGTTCAACTGCATCCCACATTTAATAAATAGTAAATCAAAGTAACAAGAAGTCACGCCAATACATAATTCAATTACCCATCGTATCAGACAGACCTATTATCGCCATCAAGAGAGTATATGCGGACATGTGCCTGGTGAAGATAACGCTTCGTATGCATATACAAGGTGTTCAGAGGTGGCGCTAGGACAGATGGACCTGCGTTTGCCCTCAATGTTTGTTAACTTGACGCATATTCACATAATCATGCCTATCGGATGTATTTGAGGTACCATAGCTAACAAAAGTCGCTTGGGTGAAACCAATGTTGAAATCAGAATATGACCACACACATAGCTATATAGATCAAAGTATTAATTCCTGAAAATCCCGTACCTACATTTAGGTGTTCAGATGATAAACACTCGAAAATCGAGGTCACTTGAAAAATTAACAATTGCAAAATCTGGAGTCGATTAAAACCGATGAGATTGAAGGCCAGAGGTTGGCATCTGTCGGCGCTACCATGTGTTCCATTTACTCCCAAAATCTCATGTTTTGCAAATAAAAGAAAGTTACAATCCACATCGCAGCTGGATACGGGAATTGGGTGTAACAATGATTAACGGTGAAACTTTGACGCTGACAATTTAACTTAGAGAAGCGACTAGAAAATTGCAGAGGTTTATATGTACCACATGGCTGATAAGTGCACTCGAAATGTAACTCGTCGAACCGCTTACCGAATGGTCTCTAACCACTAGCTGCGTGCATTTTTTTGTCAGATGCGCCAGTGTTGAGGCCTTCAGAGGGTGCAGCATCACCGCATTAAAACCCGCAGAAACATTCCTACAAATTTCATTAGGTTATTTCAGCTACTTTTGAGTAGTTTCGACCAATAACTTATTTTAACAGTAACGAAAGTTTTCGCGAATGTCACAATGAATGAATCACAAGAATATAAAATCCAGAGGAAGCGTTGTTCAGAAATATGAGATGATTTTTCATTGTTTTTGGGAGAACTTCCCAAATGATGATCGCCTATAGACTGATCGACTAGCTCCGTTTATAGTTAGTTTGATTAGCTGTCACGAAAAATATTTACAGAAGATGAGGTGTCTCGCTGAAACTATGCAGATCAAAAAACGCAAGTTCTGAATCAGTACTTCTTATTTTTGAGTTTCAGAAAATATAAGCTTTGTGTTTTTTATATTACTATGAATTCAAGTTGGGCTTACAAGCAATTGTTGGGAAGGGGCACACCTCTACCACAATGCTCTGGTTTTAAAGAAGATTTGGAAAGAATTTTTCAAATGTTCCTCACCCGACGGTGACATTCAAGACGGCGAATCAAATGCTATCATCGCTCCTCAAAGCGGATGAAGATGCGAGATTTGTTTGATCATGCATGCTCTCCTGAACTTCGGCAGCAAATGCTCAAAGGCATCATCAAGTATGAGGTCCCTTTATAAGATGAACACTAAGCTTCTCCAGAAGTCTCCTTAGTTCCATTGTCGGATGGATGTCATCATGCTATTAATACTTCGATTTTTAGATAAGCCGCGGTAAAAGACTGCATGAAAATGTTCACAAATATATGATGAATATCATTTTATCGATCACGTTGATAATTTTATAAATGATCTGGTGACTAGAATACTAATCTGACACCCATGAATAGAAAGTAGATTGTGCAACAAAGATTTTGATTACACGTACACTTTTTGACCTCCAAGCATTCTTCAGGAAATGATGTCAATAAAGTTCACGTATCCATTGATTAAAGGACTATGAATAGTAGCTCTCTTAGGCAAAACATGCAAACGCAAGTGACGGGTCATTGAGTGTATATATATATATATACCAGCAAAGTGGTTATTTGACGCCATCGGGAATGGGTGCAGAATCCATTTTTGGGATCACAGTTATGAGCGGCGGTTGTTCTCTGTGGGTTGGGTAATCCCAACGAATAGAACGGCAGCAACGGAAGCGCAACTTGAAAAATGTTTGGTTGGTCGTGTGTTTATGGATAAATAAAACATTCCCCGAAGAAAGCGACCGGTTTCGTGGATACTTTCGCCCATCAGGCGCCGTTGTTATCAAGTTGACAGTTCATTAAATAATTAGCAAATTTAGTTGTGACTCAAAAATGGATTATTGATCCAGTCGGGCTGCTATAAAGTAAACAAAATTCGCAAGTCTAATGAGCGCCAGTAATCTGCGCTGTATAATTTTCTGCATGTAATTAGTACTAACTCAAGTAGGAATACATATGAATATCACAAGTCATTCCAAAATTAGTGCTATCGGGATCAATGCCATGGAGCAAAGGCGGCCCTGAAGAATTCATCACACTCTTAAGCTGAATTAGTGATTATAGTTTAAAATAATGAAGTTCCTGGGTTCTACTGATGAATACACCCTATGGGTTAAGCATAGGCCACGACGAACAAAAACGCTTATCAAATGGTCACAGATTTCATTAGCAGTTTTAAACTAAAGAGAAACTGAGTTTTCACTCGAGTGGCACAGAAGTGTGGCTTACTCTCAGTTTTTTTTGTGTTTTCGTCAAAAATTTACAGGTTCTCTATTTAGTTCACTCAATAAATAAATTACTCCTTCCAACATATTTTGAGGACACTGATTTCCGGACCCCAAAATAGCGCACTAATGAAATTGATTAAACCGAGAATCAGTCAGTCGACACAGGCTAAATACGAGCAATACCCGTTCTTCATATCCGCTTCATGAGTGAGTGATGATCAAGAAAACTAACAGAAGACGCAATCTTAGACTGGAAGTAACAAGAAATATTAACCCAAGGAAAACAACCCCCATATTAGTGCTAGTGAAGCTGACAATATTACCATGCATGATCAAAGTCCCGTTCTCGAATAAAGTGCAATTTCCCGCTTTTTCATCCCTTGAATTATGATCTATTTGGGGGCCGCGAACGTGCGTATAATCTGGCAGCAAACCAATATCACCCGAGTACCGGCTTCCTTTTTTCATAAGCCATGGAATAATGCACACCTTGATAGTCCCGTTCTTGCTCCGTTTTAATTACGATTTCTTTCCATTCGTTTTCAATCAAATAGTGCATTATGCCTCGAAGTGAACAATTAGTTACCGGCTAATTGCAAACTAGACGCGACTACATAATGTGACGTATTTTCCTGATCAGCTTTCCCGTCGTCAAAATGTTGTCAGCAGCGAATTCTAGACCGTAGATTTACTAATAACCAGTTTACTTTGTCCCAAGCGCTGTGGGTTATTTTGATCATGCGAGTTTTCAACCAACGCCACTTGAAATCTTAGTTAACTAATTTGAAGCAGACCCTACTTATGCTAGCAAAACAAAGCGGCATGATGGCAGCTTGAAAAAATAAGTGAAAATGTTTAACCAAACTGCTAAGCCCATGCAAGTTTATCGACATATATGACTCTGAAAAAGTTTGACACTTAGAAAGCCGTCAAGATTCACGCCGTACGGAAGAATAAGTAGACAATTGCGAATTCTCTTTAGATGTTCCAGTCCCAGAATTCGTCGGTGAACAAGCTCAGCTGTCAATGTCTGCAAGTTCTGATGCAGTAAAACTAGTATAGGGAATCCACGATTGACAAAGAACGGGTGGGCGTGCATACTGTGCTACGTGCAGCGTTCTTTGGACTATCCATTAAATTTCGGTTGGACAAAACTTGATATTTCTTTCTTAAATCGGTTGAGGCTTTAGATATTACCGAAAGTCAGCTACGTCGTCCTGCCCAATGAAAACTGCTGGTATGATGTGCCATTCGATTTTGTTTTCTACGGCGTACGAAAGTACGACATTTTCGCCGTAATACTGTGACGTGCCATTATTTACTGACTAAGGCAAATGTTGTGTGCCCATGTATTGTGTACAGCAGACAATGGGTTAACAGTAAAAAGCAAAATAACTGCTGGCGTGGAGACTGAAAGGATTGTGTGAAATTCGCCGTTGATGAATGCAAATTCTTACAATGATATTGTTTGTGGATAATTCCAGGTAGTGAAAGGTCCAGGCTTACCATATCTCCGGGGGTCGGATTAGCCACGGTGGCTTTGTATTCGAGACAAAACTGAGACATTTCTTCTGCAGTTCCTCGTCTTGCAGACCGGAAGAACATTCCTGTACAAAGAGAAACAGATCAGTCAAGAAGACATTGTTTCAAAACATCAACCAAAGAAGTCAGTTCACTCAGGAAACCAAATTTGTGCTAATCACTTTAACACTCTCGATTTTAGCATTGCCTAAAATCAACAAACCACAAAACATTATTATCTAGCCATCTGTGCATAACTTCGGTTCAGTGCTCCCTTTATAGGCTGACGGTTTATCTCAGACACCTTCCTGGTGGCCTTCGTGACTTGCATTTCTTCAACAACTGTTCAGTCAGCAAACCGAGTTCTATGGGCAAATCAGCTTAATTTTCTAACTAAAAGAAGAAGAACTGTCTGACCAAAGACGAAGCTGAGGCCATATCCGAATAATTACCTGCTAAGAAATGTCCGTCCAGCTCTAGTGGACTTTCAGCCAATGAACTCTTGTGAGCTCGGTGTTCCACCGCTTCAAAATCAATAGGATGTAGATCAATGATAACCCTTCTCGGCGAGGACCACAAAAGACCGAATAGACAATAAATTACTTCAGTAGAACTGGCCACTGAGTTCACGAGTCACTCCGCACCGGTGTGCAACTTGAGACAAAGTGCAGAAAAAATAACTGCAGATTTCACATGTTCCAACCCAGAGAAAAATTAATTTTCTTTGGGACCGAAATATGTGAGGAATTCCCTATTTCCAATTCCTAATGGGAAAGAAACGAGGTTGTCTGGAGACCCTTTCGAAAGATGAACATTCTCTGGAAAGTCACCTTGACATTGTGAACGAGGTTTTGAATATTTGTAAAAAACGGGGTGCCGTATGAAATCTCTGAGGACGTAAATTTTCAAAAGTTTTCTTTCTCGGTGGGAGGCGTCAAAGTTTCGATTGCCGTGAATGACGTTTCACAGGATGACCTCTACACAAATTATTTCTTTTTTTCTGCTTCTGACTTCCGTAAAATTAATGCTTATCTATTTAAACCAGTAGTTCATTGAAGAATCTCATAAGTAATCACTAGCATATTTTCGTCGATTAGACAAGGCTAATTTCTGAAAACGAATAATACATCCCTAACGGTGCTTTCGTTGTAATCAGTATGCTCTCCACAAAGGTGAAAGCATGGTAATGATAGGACAATAGGCTTCCAAATACCCATACGTGGACTGTTAAACAGTTGACATTCATGCGGGAATATTCTATCCATTCTTCTCATTATTAGTAATTTAATAACAGCAACCAAAATCTACCAATTCGCGAACAAGCAGGCATTCAAGCAAGCTAGTAATTGCATATGAACAGGAACACATATGTACCTACAAATATGCACATAAATCTCTGTAGGGAATTTTTGGTAATGCACCATAAAGTTGGACTTTAACTTAAGTTTCTCATATTTGTTCTCAAAACACGAAAATATTGGCAATGATTTTGTTTTCTGAACTACGCGAAATACGCTTGCTTCGGTTTTTTCCACACCTACTTATTAGAAGGTCGTTCAAGACCATAATTATGGATTGTTAACCTCGGTATCCATAGTACCCTTCTTTATTTGCAGATTTCTGGTGAATAAGTCGTGCGAAACTACTCGAATTAATCGTGGTAATCTGCACGGCTGATTTTCCTACGGACCGCGTCTTCACGGGAGAAATCGCAGGTCATCCTGCCAAGCCTGCATCCGGACATAATGGGTTCTGGTTTCGCTGGTTTTAAAGCTTATCCCGGCTATCACAAAATATGACATCGGAACAAACGTAATCCGGTAGTTTTGGTCAGCCAAGAGACGTGCTGAGAAAAGCGAACGCATTTCATGCTGAAAACCCATGCTCAAACCTCAGATGCAACTTTAAAATTTCAGCAAACGAGAAACTCGAGTTTAGTTTTTCAGGGCGTATGAGTCGGTTCATGGCTTGAAGCTTTCGCGTGGAAGATGCAGTATCAACAGCAGTCAGTCACACAAACGGTTGAACGCTTCAGTCTGCTAACTGCTATTATCGAGCAATATCCAAGGCAATATTCTGTCCGTAGTTCCACGCATTTTCACACTGTTATCTGAATGATCTACTTTGAAATGATACAATCAGCATCTTTGTGTGAGAGCAGGATGAGAAGTCTTCATTTCAAAAATACTGAACGACATCAGTTGGCAGTTCCCACAATTTCACTTGAGAAGCCATCAGGAACAGTTAATCAGTCTACCAGCGGATGTTAAAAAAACATTTGGAAGTCCATTTTACTCAACCTTAATTAGGCACCTATTAAAATATTTTGATTATGCTATTGATAGCGACATAAAAACATACGGCTTTGACTTAACCAATGAACTTACGAGTTTCGGGTGCCCGACATGTTTCGACCAGGAACACGAAGAAAACATTTATCCATCGCACGCTGACAGTTTCCATCAGCAAGTCTTCACTGGGTACGATGAATTAAACCACAAGATCTTCAACTGAAGAAGCTTTTGT
Organism: Fasciolopsis buskii; assembly: GCA_008360955.1. Classification (NCBI taxonomy): domain Eukaryota; kingdom Metazoa; phylum Platyhelminthes; class Trematoda; order Plagiorchiida; family Fasciolidae; genus Fasciolopsis; species Fasciolopsis buskii. Next base: position 33,495 of record LUCM01000372.1, on the reverse strand, counting down.
CTCCTGTTTCAAATGCAGCGGATAACATTTAGTTATTGGGTGTCACCATCAGACAAGCTTAATTGTTTACCCGATCAAATCTGCGCTCAATTATCCAAACTTCTCAGCTGACAATTAAGGTATCACGGATATACCCCGGGAAGGTGCTTCTTCATCAGCGTTGTATATCGGCCTGGCCCGAAATGGAGTGTGAACTTCAAGGACGAATGACTGCGAGTGAAGCAATGCGGGAGGAGTGGCTATGCGTCTCCGGCGATTCTGGTATGGATAAAGCAACTGCACATTGCTTCCATGATTTCCCTGATGACATGCTGAGCGTTGATGTTGCAAGATGAATCACTTGAAAAATCCACTGTTAAATATTATTTTCTAAGTATGATAATGTTTGAAGAGCAAACAGTGATGGATGCAAAACCCGATCATTTTGAGTTCGGTTCAAAAAGCAACAACAAAGTAATCCTAGACCATTCGCATAGGTGATTGGCTTGGTGGTTACTTTGGTGATGCTGAATTTGTAGACAAGAGGCCGTGTAGTTGCGCTATTCCCGTCAATATGCCGAAAATCAATGCAAAGTTGACATTCATAATCCCGAACCAAAGAAAATGTCAGATTAAACCGGATAACTTCGGGCAAAGCACTGTATATAATTAATCCCTAATTAGCTCGTAAACCGAAAATGGAAGAACAATTATCGGGGAACTGCGCTACTGTATGCCATGAGACGTAATCCGTGTTAAAGTTCTTCTATAATTATCTCCAAATACATGTCCAATACCTGGCAGTGAGACCGAGATGCTTTCTAAACAGACGACTTACGCCAAATGGGCTCCAATATGTCGAGCTGGTGACTGCTGTACTACGTCGTCTAAATAGTTGGATGTCAGATTGAAAAACACGGTGCAGATGAGAAAAGTTTACGTTAGTTCATTTGTACCGTGCCTATGTTCACTCGCCTGGAGTCCCGTTACTCTGAACCAATGAACATGGCACGTAAAATAATATTTCAACGATTTAGTTGAACGTGACGATAACATCATAGGGGGCAGCGATCTACAACTTACAAAGTTAATCAACAAGCCAGTTTGCCCTCTAAATTAGCGACCCCCTTGTTTAAACATGTGAAATTTTGACTTAATAATTTATCCGAGTGGAGGGCGGTTAGCAGGACGGATGCAAAATAAAGGCTGATTGTTTTGTCCTCCAAATAACAACATGCATGTTACCAGTGATAAAACAAAATCGACTTCAAACAACGTCAGATACCACAAAATTAACAAGTGATACAGCCAATCAGACAACACATACACATTTTCGGCTTAGCGCGTCAAATTGCTTCATGATAATTGCGAACCGGTGGTTTTCCTAGCGTGTACTTTTTTGGTTCGCCACTCGACGTTTTGAAATTGAGCTAGCTCAACAAAAGCTTTTTAGTTTGCATACCCGAAGACTTTCCCACATAAACACATATTATTTGCATTAGTAAAGTGGGCGTTGTTCATCTCCAGTTGTCTTGCTTCCGAGATGATGTCCGTCGTTATTCGGCCACGGCAGTTCCTTTTTGCTGCTCGTCGATTGCGCTCACCTTAGCGCCGGCATTGCAAAGCAAACGACCAGTATTCTAAAGATTATCAAACGCAGGTAAATAGGCACCAGATGCAAACAGGTTCCTATTATTGAACTTTTCATTTTGAAAAATATCCAAATAGATGATAAAGAAATAAGTGCACTTTCGTGTTCAATTGCTAGCGTGTAGGCAAATATAATGTGCATAGTTTTGTATTCCTGATTGTGGTACATTTTATTCGTGGAGAAAAATAGCGGAAACTGAATTTTAGATCATTTACCGGACAGCAAACTTTTCGCATTTCAGGAGCGGAGCCCAAAGCACCGAAAGACTGACAGGCCTGAAAGTGATTGGTACAGAAAGCATTCGAATTCCCAACACTGATGCTTAAACCTAATGATTTTCTCCAACTCACTGCAGCCAGTATTCAGCAAAGAAAATGTCAACTCTATTCATCATGGCAAACACATACTTTCCATGTATACGATACACATATATATGTATATATATGTACGTGTGACAGGGAGTTTCAGACATTCCCCATAATATTTTCTATACTGTTGTCTTAAAAAGCAGTAAGCATGAACAACAAAAGATAGTGACACCTAATTCATTCAAAAAGAAAAAAATATGAATAGGAAAATTTAATCGCTTGGAGACGGCCCCACTGAACCAGAACTCCGGGTGGTCCTTTGTATTATCAGGTAGGGCGTGAATCATGGGGTCGACATTTTGGCACGGATTCGAATCCTCTGACTGGCGGCCAACTTCCCTGTTTGAAAGCCGTTTGTTGGGTGCAGACTCCCCCCTGGAATTGACACAAGCTATCGTTTTATTAATAAAGGAAATCAAAGACAGAATAAAAAAGAAGCAACAACATGTTTTTACATAAGGACTTCTAACCGTGGAATGCATCACAGCAATCCATGAGACATATTCGATTGCACGTTTTTCTCTAGTCTAGGGAAGATGAAACGTTTTGAGTTGGGGGATTAATGATATTCTAGATCGAGGTTAGTGCATTTTTGTTCACAGAAAATCCAACCTGCGCCCCAAACAAACAGAAAAATAGTTCTTGACTTCCAGGCCAAGTTAGTCCAGCTGAAATAATCGGTGAAAGAACCACTAAAAGTTTTGGTCTTTTTGAGCATTTCGGAAAAACAATGAGAAAAAATATTAAGAAAAATTTTAGACTATCAAATTGAAGAAATACTTGTAACCTTTCTACGAAAATGCGCGAAATCAGTAAACTTGGCGAAGTTATTCCTAAAAAACAGGCTTTTCGTTTGCAATTCATTTATAATCAATGACGCCTTTTTATCGACCTGGACAAGGCATTGAGTCGGACGTGTGAAGAAAATAAACGGTATCAGCAGTGTCCGTTTTTGAAATTAGATTAGTTAGTTGTGTTAGTAGTGAAATGCAACAGTAGGCTTTGAACATTCAGCCATACTCCACTTCACTCTACTCTGTTCCACTCCATTCTACTCTACTCTTCTCTACTCTTATCTGCTCCACTCTACTCTACTCTTATCTGTTCTACTCTGCTCCACTCTACTTCACCCTACTCTTTTTGGCAATGCCGGAAGCAAGCCCGTGGATCGCGCATATATTTGTTATATCCAACGCCACCTCAAAAAATAATGTTGTACTAATTTCTGCTCTGAGTCCATTTTCCTATTGTTGTTTGTTTTAAGCAGCTCGGTGATTTTCCAATGGACTGATTTGAACTTAGCCAGTTGGCACAGATCGCTAGAATTTGAACAGGCCATTCAGGGATGAGATAATCATCTGTGGTGAAAGAGAGAACAACATTTCAGTCTTTCCGTTATTTATCCCTTCACAACAGCGAGTTTCCGTCAAACCTTAAATCCACTGGTTAATAAAATGCACCCCATCAAAAGAATTGTCATTCCTTATTAGTTCAACCAATAGCTGCATTCCAAATTCGATAACGCTAATTCTCGCTCGGCACGAATCATACAAAAGATAGTAGTATTACGATTTTTTAGAACATCAAAGTCTTCTTTGTGAGTTGGCTTGCAATTCATCATAAATTTCCAACTATCCACAAATTTATAGACTACACTGCATCGAAAGAAAATATCTTTATATTATTCCGTGGTTCTCCTACGAGGTCCGGTTTCAGACTATAATATTTCCATTCAAATTTCCTCGAAATAATCAAAGCAAACTAAGCTGAACATGACAGCAAAAATGAATAGGCGGATCAGTATCAGAGCACTGACAGAGGTCTTCTCCATAATTTATTCCGGGTTCTATTCATATTCACTTACAGAAGTCCTTCCTTTCTTTTTGTACACCAGTAGCTGTGTTTTCCTTAGTAAAGTGGAGGTGAACATTTGGAAAAGAAATATACGATAATATTTATTCGTAAAATCGATTCCTGACAACGGACATTAAATTAGCCATCCGCAGAAAAACAGCGGGCGTAAAAGTGAATTTTGAAATCAAGGCCATTCATCGTACGGTGGTAATAATAAGTTTAACTATACGGAGAAGCAAATTACTGGCAGGAGTTGATTTAAATGATGATTCATTGTAAGGGAATAAGTGACGTTATTCAGGCCTTCGAACCTTGAAATTTTGTTTTCAGTCTTGAAGATTTGTAGGTTATCCAGAGACGAAACTTGTCAAGACCTTATGAAAACAGAATGCCCAAAATTTGAAAAAAACACGATTCTATTCCTTTTTCTTGTAATCGTAATTGTACTTGCATGAAAGAGGGAAATTTCTCTGAAAGCAAATGATCGGGTTCTCCGTAATGTCCCCCATTATTGGGAATCACTCGGTAATGCCCTACTTAATCACATCTATTCATGGGCACTCGACCCCAACTTCACCCTAGAGCCTAATCTGAATCACTAGAAGTATGTATGGACGATGAGCGCATTTACAAGCTATAATGGTTATCTTTGCACAGTTGCCATCGATTATCAAACGTCAGCTTACAAAACGTACAGGCCACGTAATCTGGTGGTTGAAAATAGCCGGTAAGGTTTACGGAGAAATGTTATTGGCTCGTCCACATAACGTATTACTTAAAGAACTAAAAATTCAGAACCACTTGCCCCTCTCTCTAAAAGTTGTCCGTGACCAACGAACCAGAAACGATAGACCGTTAAGTCAGTATTTATGCACAATTCCAGTAGTACATATTACCGTAAGAAAAATCAGTACATAGTATTTTATTTGATCCCTCTCAGTAGTTGATAAATATTCAACGTTTTCTTCAATCTATGACGATGCGAGTCCAGCTTCTACAGATGTCATGACATTTCGGGTCTAAATGGGATGCACAAAATAGTGGGACAAACATCGATCAGTACAGTATTTGAAGATGTCACGCGTGTTGTTTGGCGATCGACCCATTTTTACGATAGGTACACTGGTACCAAATACCCTTGGGAAGTGTCCATTCTGAAACAGAATTGTTCATAATATTTGTCACTGTGTATTATAATCCCATCAATCCCATCTGTTTGACAAGAAAATAAACAATGCTTTCTTAACTAGTAACATAATGAGATGATAGCACTAGGGGGAAATTTGCCGCCACAATAAACGACGAACTCTTTGACTAGGATAATTTTGAATCCCGAGGAAGTTTTATTAAAAAACAATAATAAAAATAATGGTATGTCAGCATATATAAAACATAAATTTATCGTAATCCACACAAATAACAATACAATCTTCCGCCAGTGAGTCGAATCGCGTTTCCATATAACCTAGATCATCAATAAATCACATACAATGCATATTTAGAAAGGACTGCAAAAATTCGTCAGAACTGTGAATTCAAGAGTCAAGTCATCAAGTAGCTGTGAAAAGATGAGGCGCACATAGTCACTGTAAGGTCATCAACATTTGAATGCAAAATTTGCAAATTCAAGGAAAACGAGAAATCAATCGATATTTTCATATTTGTGCAAAGTTACCTCGAGTACAGTAGAACAAGTCAGAGATGAGAGAGTAATATATTCAGAAAGCAATGTGACTTTCATTCAGCCAATGGCAACTGCCAAGCGATAATCGGAGTCACTTCCCCGGATCTCCCTTGTGTGCCTTGTAGATTGATTAAATCAGCTACATATGGCAAACGAGAACAGAACTTTAAAAGTGAAAAAGCGTTTGTTGATTCGTGTTCTAGCGGTAATGCAAAATACAGTACAGAAAGCGAAGTCTGATATCTCATGTCTGAGTTCTAAAACGGATATTCAGTCGCCTGGAGATCACATTCAAACTGTGACTGGCTGACTGCGTAGTGCTAATGCGTTATTCGGATCAAATTTGCTACAATTTGTTACTAAAGTCCACGAGATCTTGTATCACCCTTCGTGTTTTTGGTAGATGGCATTTCTAAACGATAGTTCTTGTAACTTAATCACATTCATGTTTTCCCAACAAATTTAACCGATAACTTACTGGACTTTTTCTGCAGAGAGTCAATCAAAACCAGAACAAATCGAAGTGAGACAATTACGTGGACGTGATCAACCGGTTACTCATACGGAACCGCGGTGCTCAGTGATGTGGTCTGCATGGTTATTGCTTGAATAACCTGATCTGACAGGCTGATTTCCGGATTGCATGAACTAAGGGAGGTTTAAGTGGACAGTATAATTTCAGTCGAAGAAAACCGTAACTTAGGCGCTGATTGTGCCTATTAGTCAGACTATTAGCATCAACCGAACTATTTATCTTCTATGGTCAATTCAGCATTAGAAATCCATGGAAGCACTGCATAGCTCCCTCAACCCAGTTAGAAATCTTCAGCGGTAGATGTTCAAACGGGCTCGAACAGCAAGGCGACCCAGGGACGAACGGTTGTGAGTCTTTCACGTCTTGACCATTACACAGCGGGGCCGGGTCGATGCTTTCACGAACTTCATCACATGATACTGCATTTATCTGTTATTGATTTGCAAGGTCATTGACCGCGAAGGCTCTGTTCACTGACTAACCCCATGGTTTTGCAATGGCGAGTTGAGTGCCAGTATGATGTACAGACTTTTGCAACTTAGTATATCCAACTGTTTGGGCCGTGCTGTTCTTTCTGCAGTATCTGTCAACTGCCGGAGAGTCGGTATTTGAAGATGCTCTTTCTATGCCCATCACTTCTGAAAAAGTGACATATGTTCGAGTTCACGGGTTTCCGTACTTAGGGAGAAATCATTTCGGTGTCATCACACCATCTGTTATGGCGAAGAGCAGTTGACAATCAAACTGTATAAATAAGTAGATACTGAGTATTTAAATTGTAAAATGTAGTTTGTTATCCGCCTGGAGTCTGCATGACGGATCATTTGTTTTATTGCTATCATTTGCAATCCCGGCTCATACGTTAGATATTGAGCGGGATTACTGCCGTTCTCATTGCAATTTGCATCCTCTTCCGCTCATATGGACTTATATATTTTGTCACTTCTATCTGCTATCGATAGTCGTTCATTCTAAACGGTCCATTCTAGAAGGGAGCGCACGAATTCAAGATCACTGGGCAAAAGCGAAATCCTCAACGGTAGTCCACTCATTTTTATCGGAATAACCTCCCCCTAAGTAAACTCACCTTTTGTATCAGTATTACTTTGTCTTCAGTTGTAGTCTAAATATTCTAGTACCATCAAGCTCGGCAACACTTTTAATCAACACATATTGCCCCGTTATCTCCAAAGCCCTGATTTCCAATGTTATGGTATATCACATCGCTTGCCGAATACGCCGACGCGTTGAACACGGCGAACTAGACAGCGGCTGTCATCAAAAACTACTACGTGTTATAACATCAGTCACTCGGTGAGTCGCGCTTCACAAACCTAAGCAGAAGCAATGTTACCCGCGGAAAAGTATAGTTGACTTATCAGAAGCCACATAACACTATGTGAAACACCAGTTTTTCAGTCAACTCAGCCTTCCTCCACTATCCCAAGCTCTTGATTTCGTAAAGTTGTTTTATCACTATCCCGACCAAACGACGTAAGAAGTGTATCGAAAAATCGATGCGCCATGTATTGGTTTTTATTGTGAATGATATAATATTAATAACACAGCGTTGTTGGTAGATGTAATGCGCCAACGTTTCGACTACCGTGGGTAGTTTTATCACTGTCCGGATTATTCAAGTGCTTCACAACCACTTGACTTATTTGGCAGAGTTTCCCAAGATTCTGTTATCTTAACCTTCCAGTTGTGATTCCCCCCTCTTGTTTCTCACTTTTCCAATTTAACCGAGCATATCATCGCAAAACACTGGCTTTCGAACTCCAATTACAGCAGTGGGAAAATCAATGGCTATCAATACCGCTGCTGTTTCGCTGCACTGATCTGTTCTGATCTGGATCAACAGTTTATCTTAAGAGCCGTAAATGATGAAACTTCTAAAGTTCAAGTTGTATAACAACTAACCTTGCTTCAAAGTGTTAGTCTTATTTGCTATCTCACAACATCTTCACAAAAGGGAAATGAACCGGAAATAAAAAATGGAACAACCGTACGGAATAGGAAGAATGCAAGAACGTTACTGGATGCAAAATTCGGTCTTGTCACGCGTTGTCCCCCGCCAAAGATTAGGAGGAACTCGCAGACCCAACCAGCTATTCTAAATCACCATTCACGAGCCAGTCCACCGGCTGAGGTGGTCTTTAATCGGCTTGGTACCTCGGCCACCACTTGCGTAGGAGAACATTGTACGTTCATGAATAGGGAACCGAAGTATAATGGATGAGATGGGAACTGTTGGCAAAGTGAGTGACTTGTAATCGACTATTATGAATTTCACCATGACTCGATGGATTTAGAGTGGTGACGATGGATTACATAACACCTAAACATCAGAACAAATCCTCGAGGGAAAGTGATTTCCCGATATGTAGGGCGAAGATTCTAAACACGTTCGAAATTGTCTCCTCAAAGTTATAATAAATCAGAATCTGATTGAAAAGTTTCCCACTTTTGTTCAAGTTCATCTTCAAGCAGAATCCATAGGGGACGAAATAAGTGACGTCTCATGTTCTTGTTTAGTGTATGCATCGCATGTTCTTAGAAATGGGTCACTCCGTGCAGAACCGACTTGTCTGTTATTGTAACATTCCCGTGTGCAGTTTTTGGAATCAAACGAAACGTTGATTACAGTAACAATGTCTCTCGTCGAGAACGTGCCTCTTTTGCTGATATCACAAGGCTTTTAAATTCGTTTAGTTGGGACTATTGATGAACACGCTTACTTCACTTGGGAAACACTTAGTTTCACAGAAACTGAAAACTAAAAAGGTATTATGCCTAATTAACTCTGCTGCCCGGATGCGAGAAACATTAATAAGACCGAAATAAATAACCAAATCACTTTGACAGTATGGCGCCATCGTATCTGTTGCCTCAAATTGGTCCAGTAAACTTTGCGACCCACAGAATCCCGGCAAGTTTCTGCTAATGTGCACCTGAGGAAGGTCGCGAAATTAAACACCATACTTTTGCTTAAACTACCTTGTGACTGCTAGATGGATTGCACAAAAGGTATGAGATTTGTATAGTCCACTAGCTTCAGTATTCGTGCATTTGGTCCGTGCAGCTCATTCAAAAATTAAGTTCCTACGGCACCACCAACGGGTCCCTGCTGATGGCGTACGAATCGTAATGAGTTGGGAAAAATCGATTTTCCCACCAATCAGTCACTCACTCGAGTTTGGAATTGTGCGATGAACGATGTCCAATGTTACAAATATTTTCACTTTTTATGGTTTGTTAAGGAATTGTGTTAGCTTACAACACCGTGCAACGTTCGTTTGCTCCGGTCCATCAAGAGGCAGAATATGGAGAATGATTGCATCCATAGTACACGGTACAAACTGGTACTGCACAAATGTGACAGGTATTTAGGTAAGCAAATGGATTTACTGTTGTCTGCAGTGCCCAATGCCTGAGAAACAATTAAATTTAACTGAACAAAGTCAATGGTAGATCACGTCAAAATAATACCGAAGACGGTAATCAAGCGCCAAACATCTGGTTATTCGAAAGCCATAGTGGTAATTTCGAATCCTGCCAATGTTTGTTGTCCCTGTTTGATAAGGATTGCATTTCCGGGAATACTTTGCTTTATCGAAACACGAATAACAGATGGAAGTATTACAGAAGACATAACGACTAGCTGTGGCAATGTACAGATCGCACGTAACACGAAATAAAATCTTCCGTGGGAGACCAGAGAAAGAAACACGTGGCACTTTTTTCCGATGTTAAAATCATAGGTGGAGCCGGACAAAGAAAAAAAGAAATTCCAACTGAAAGCAAATTTAAATATCTGTGCATGGCATACTTTAATTAAGGCATAAGTTAAGTGGTGAAATGAGTCTATCTCAAAGAACAAATCAACGAAAGGTCTTGAGTATCTCGAAACCTACTGGGGCGCACTGAATCCGGTGACCAGTCCGTTCTTGGAGGGATCTTCCATTCGGGTTGCAAACCGGGTCGACGATAACTGCGATTGATGAAGTTTATACTAGCACATATTTACTATTGAACAATTGACCTAAAACTGAAAACTGGCCGAAAAGGTTGAGAGTGCATCTAATGAATTGCGTTTCGGAAACACGAATCGGATCAGAAATGCGGCATGGAGTTTTACACGCAGCAAACATTTCACCAACTGAAACATGCAATCCAAAGCAATTAGAGGGATTTCATGAAAACCGTCTCGAAAATAATCTAGCATAAAATTGGAAATTTGTAGATTGCACTAATGACAGCTCTTATTCGGTTTTCAAATTAAAATTCAATCAAGATATAAATGGGGAGATCCTCATGAGCGAGGTGATTACTCAACAATAACTGTAACCATTTTATTTTCGCCGGCGCATCTAGTCGACACCCAGTGATTGAAGGCTCCTCTGCAGGCAGCCAAAGAACGAGGAGTTCTTCGAACATGAGCAGCAGAACTTGGCTACTAGGCCTATGTCAGTAGCTCATTGTGTTTCCATGACATCACTCATTGTGTGATATCAACGCAAGTAGTTGTGTTAATTAATACCTGAATGGTGCGACATCGTTAGGTGTTGATTTCTGACAAACTTCTGCAATTTACTGGTCGGAGTTATTGTGGTGGTATAGAGCTGGTTCGGTTCTCCCACAATGTTTCTATTTTATTGAATTGTTTTGAAAATGTGAAAAAGCCTTAATCGAGATTATATGGAGTACATTATGGAGAGGTCATTCATCCAGAAAATAGCTGAAACAACTAGTCAGGTTGGTCAAATGCCGTGCCAACGTAGGAAATGGATGTTCCTATGACTATTTGTTTTTCATAGGGGCATAGAAGAAGAACAGATCGAGTTGACAATATGTGAGTGCGACTTTGAAAGAATCCTTGTGCAGATGATTGCTTAGTTATTTACAGAATTTTGTGAACAGAATCTCCTCGTATGCTTATAAGTATCGATCAGTAGATTAAGGACGAATTCAATTAGTGTTGTGGGAATGCATAATGGAATAATAATTGATAGCCTCCGGCGAACATTTTGATACTTGTATAAATGTGGAAAATGACATCATAACAGTACCAGGACGGTTTTGGAAAAACACGTAACAAATGAGAGATGGTGCTTTGTGTCACATTTTGAGTGTCTAAATTTTGTGGTTTAGAAATGGAAGTTGTGGAGAGACTCATATCTTTAACACAGGTAACCAATTAATGAAGAAGGTAGACTAAACAGATTATTTTATAAGCTAGTAACACATAATTATATACAAACAGAAGCAAATCGAGTAGGATAATAATCTGCTAGAGATTGCATGAAAAAAGACACGGTGCGACAGAAGGGAACGCAGCCATTTGAGACCAATTATACATTTATCTCAGATTAGCCCAGAATCGTGCAGGGAAATCGTCATAGCAGACATAGGATGTACTGGACAACAATTAGAAGATATAATACGTTGCTCGGAAACTTGAGAGAGGTCACATCATTAGCATACAGAACAAGGACAGAGGAATCTAGTTTAATGTTGCTGGATGTAGGTATAAGAGGTTCGGTGAAGAACAGCTCCCTGAAGCATTCTTGAATTGCTAATCACGATTTTCAGTCTTCGTCGTTCATGTCACTTGGGATTTGGTTAGTGAATAGTATTTGAATCAGTCATGCTAATACTGAGCTGGGAAAACAAATTTTCTCGGTTTTGGTCGGTAGAAGAGACGTGGAGCACGATGAAATGCCTGAGAATAGTCTAGAACAGTGGGGAACAGTACACAGATTTCATCGTTGCATTTAAGCGATTTCAAATGGGCTGAATGAGGGAGGGACAGCGGTCCAAGTGGATCTGTCAATTTTATTAGCAAACTGAAAGGGGTCATCGGGAGGTATAAGACCCAGCGCTTAAGTATAAGGAATCTCTGTCAGTTTTAAGGCCCAGGATGTTTGACGATGGGCGCAAAGGTTTTCCTAATCAGTAGACTGGTAGGATTTTAGGATAAGAATTATAGTGAAGTTATCGGCAGTGAGGGAGTGCGAGCTTATGATATATTAACTGAGACAGTAAAATGCTTAGATCAGAGTCACGCGCCATGCTTGAACGAGCTGAGGACAGTTTGGTCTAGGACCAATCCACTGTAGTAATTTTAGTGAAGCTGACAAGGTCAGCACTCTTCCTAACGAAAGCCCTGTAATTTATAATGCATGTTAAGGAAGTGAAATAGGATTGAAAGAATTGAAATGCTGATCTACGCGGTGTCATCGTGGGCCTTAACAGAACAGAACAAAAGATCACTTCTTGAAATTTGCTGATATTACATTGTTGATAAGTAGAATAAAAGACTAATTTGGTCGATATATAACTCAGTTTTCAATACAGAGATGGCTGAGAATATTTTTAGGTTGCCGATTCGTGTAGAGTGAGAAATGGTTAGTGGCAGTAGCAACACGGGAATGGTCAATATACTTTCATTAATCTGATGACTCCGTGGTACTTTAGGGAAGTCGCGTTAGTAGGTCCCTCTACCAGTCTGTTCATACTTGCAATAAAGAGTTTCTTGTTTTACCGTGCTTTTATTGATGATGTTTAGGGATGAAAACCCACTCAGGTGGTTATTTATTGTCACATGTGATATTTGCAATGCATTACATTGTACGAACCGTAAATTTTACCGGCTTTCAACAGAAGTTGCTCATTCAGGTGTACTCTGAGCTGCTACTTTGCACGGTGTCTTTTATCCCCCCTTCGAATCAACTTTCCGTTTACGGATAAACAACTGTGAAACCGCTCCATGGATCTGAAACATATTCCAATATCGGTGTGCTTCTCGCCTCTAACAACTATCATAGACATCAGTTGTATCTTCGGCGGTTATTAATCATTGCAACCGTTATGGCCTGCGCTTCTAAGACATCAAGATGGTAGCATATGACGAACATTCAATCCACATCACTGGTTCTTTCTGTTAACTTGGGATTTTTCTTCTCTAATTCCTCCTGTATTCCCGTTTAGTGGTAGTGTGTGCCGGGAGTCTTGCTTCTACTCGATGAATACCATGGTTGCAACTTCCTACAATATCACAGGCGCAATTTATATTGGCCTCGCAAGCACTGGATTCCCAATTCCGATCTGATTCAATTGCATCAGTGGTAATCCTATTGTCCAACACGATTGGACCAAGGTTTAATCTGGACTGCGCATTGTCACTCCACATCGAACTGGGTTCTGAAACGGTTCGCTAATTCTCCAAAGCTTTCTATCAGCTGTAAGTATTTATTGTTGGCAATGACTGTTTAGCCAGTTTTCGAACTCTTCCTCTTAGTTTTTAGTAATAAGAACGTCATTTCAAATATTTGAGATTGTTGCAAACTGGCTCGATCTCTTTAACAAGTTCTGGTCTTAGGATTGATATTTTCTTCTCAGCTGTTTACTGATAAAACTTTGTGAAATAATTCTAACCAAGTTTATTTGGGGAGAATGAGGCAATCTGTCATTTGACCTTGTCCGCGTTTACCTTCGTGAAAAGAGGTTGTTGTGGGTAATGAGTCTGTTCCCCGATCGCCTGGTCGACAGGGCAGGGGTCTCTGGATGTGCGCAATGCCATTGAAGGAGATGAGATACGGGCGTCACACCCGTTTGTCGACCGAGGGTTTAATTCACACAGCAACAACGCCGGTCCTCCTATCGGAATTAGAAATCCAATGGTTAAGCTCAAGAGATTTTTGGTAATACTTATAGACTATGGTGAGAATACTTTCGGAATGCGCAAGAGGATACGGCTCAGTCGTCAGGAAGGAAACTGAATGTGACTAGATTAAGCGAATGGGAACATATTTTCCCTGTTATGAATGCTTTGCTTATGTGTTGTTCTTCGATGGGACAGTGGATCGCGATGGACAGGTGGGTGACTGCAAATATGCGAAATAACTTTGACCGGTTCGATAGTTCGCACATTACTTGGACTATACAGTATGGGTCGCGAGTGGGATGGTTGAATATTACTCAGTGGATTTTCGGCATTCGAAATTTATTTTCTTCTATGAATTCATCTATCTTTACTATTTCATTAGTTTTCTCTTTTCCTTTTTTAGGAGGTCTAACTGTGAAGGCATAACTAGAACGAATGACTGAACCTATGGACTCAAGCCTGCGAGGATAATATATGAGAGCTGTGGTACAGTTACCTGTAGTTTTGTTTATAATTCTCCAGAAATCCCTGTATTCATTCTCACGGAGCTTATTCGAGTATTTATTAATTAATTAATTTATTTATTTACTATCTGACTCTCACGAGTTACCCGGAGAAGAATACAAGTATTGGGTTCTCGAAACTCATTGTTAAGCTAGGATCCTTCTCAATTTGCGTCCTGGGATATGAACAAACAGCTGTCGTACCACACGACAAGCTAAACCAAACCGATTTAGATCACCGATATTTCAATTTGTTGACAGCATAAAAGGCGCTCATTTTTCTCGCCACTTTTCACACGAACAAGTGAATAATAGAGCTAACGAACGGAATACGTGAAGGAAGATCCAAGTCGATATTCCGATACTTCAATCGGATTCGAATCATGATTCGATAATTTCAGGTGTCTCGTTTGTAAATATACAAGACAGAAGAGATCGACCACCGAGTTACACTCATTACCAACTCAGTAATGAGAAGGAGGAAGGGAGTACGCAAAATTGTATTTATGCAAATAAATGTGACTAAAGGAACTGGTCGCAGACCAGGTTGAATGCTTCAATCAGTCGTGCATTTCGATCTGACGCTCACTGTTTGGGGCAATTGCCACGACACGGATAGTTTGGACAATTTCCACGGCACAGACAATGTTTCGGACCCGGGTAATTCGGACAATGTTTCGGACACGGGTAATTTGGACAATGTCTTGGGCACGGATATTTTGGGTACTTCGTCAACTGATCTTTCCCATAACCGCCTTCGTCCCAAGAAGCTCCCGCCATCACTTTTGGTTTCACAGTGGGCAGAATTGTTTCGCTGCTTGTTTCTAATCACTCTGTAATATATTGTGGAGATATT
>LUCM01000372.1:0-12212 GCA_008360955.1 Fasciolopsis buskii | reverse complement strand
GATGGTATCCTCGCTGACGGTGCCTGGGCTGATGGTGTCCGCGCAGATGGTTTTTAGTGGCGTCTAGCATGGGCTTCGAATTCTGCAAATATTTTCATGTAACACGCAAACGCTTCACATTCAAATAAAATGCTACTTCTCCAATTATGTGACTTGTTGAAGCGGATTTGACGCTAGTTAGTTTCTCGAATCGAAATGTTTGCACGCATTGAGTAGGATGCGATAGGAGTACGATAGGAGTGTATTGTTGTAATAATACCACTATCATTCTTTACAATCTGCTAGGGCAGGATATACCTAATTACATCATTGTACGATCGTTTGCTGCTTGTTTCGTATGATCTACCTTCTCCGGTGCAATCATACGAATTGGTCTCTGGTTGGGAGGTGTGAATTTTCAGTATTACAAGTTTCAACCCATCCAACATTATGAACGTGATCCACCCGGGAACACTGTTTCGACCAATGCGAAATTTGGTAGCAACGTATCTTTTCGAACCTCGGAGATGTAATCTGCTAAAAAAATATCGAAATCAATTAATTGGTCGATTCAACATGTTGCGTTTTTTAAAGTAACCTTTTTAATTTTTCGAGGGCATTGCTTATTGGATAGTCAAAAAGATGTCGAATACCGGAAAGCGATTTAACTTACTTCCTGCTCGGAGGAACGCATGTTCTTCGAACGATTAAACTGCAACATTCAAGTTACGCGGGAATGGTGGAAAGGACTTGGTCGTTCCGGAAGATAGGGCAAATTTTTGAGGTGTTGCGAAACAGAGGTTTGGTAAAGCAAGTATTTTGTCATTCCTAATGTTGCTGCTGCGAGTATGACTGAGCACAAAGGAAACCGATCCTTGATTGGTGATAATGGTAAATCTGGCCTATTCGACAGTAGTGTGAACTTCTTTGTCACTGTCGCTCTATAGAAGATAATGTAAGCGAAAAATAGCGAGCGGCCGCCTATTACGTATCTGAGTGACCGCGATTGCAATACCGTATGCACCAATCTCCAAAACGATAGGTCTGAATTTATCTAGAGATACAATAACAGGTGTTCATATTTCTTGTTTGGTCGCTTCCGACGGTTTATGTACGACTGCGAAACAGGAAAGCAACGATTCTCAGCAAGTGGGGGATTTTTCCAGCGAAGCGTGACATCCACGGTGATTACGAAAACCTGCACCCTCCAAGGAGTTATAGATGGTTGAGTAATTCGTTGCTTGGCTTGGTTTTAATAAGTTTAAATTGTTAAAAGCATTTATTGAACTAATGTCGGAGCCCACATCAAAAGCTAACAAATCACTTATGGAGAATTGTTGTTTAGCTCTGGGGAATGGAATTTCGAATCACCGATGTATCCTAAGAAAATCATAACCTAAAGGCATATCGGAGCGAAGATTTCCGAGCATGGCGTTTGTGTATCGACAGGTTTTATCCCAAATAGTGACCATGAATAAAATTAGGCAAGTGCGTGCATACCACTGAGATTTCATCACGCGACTTTACAAACGGCTTGTTGATCTGTGTAGCAATAGGCGCCATGACGCAGTTTTGGGGAACAGCGCTTTCACTGGGACGTTGTTGATAAGAGCATCAGCTACGAGTGATGCAGCGACGGTTACTGATGACAAACAGTTTCAGACTGACGTCGCAGTGCTTTTACAGGACTAACAAACCGTCAGGTAATGATCATTCTTGCCGTATGCTTTTCTGACAGCGTCCTTATAGGACATGATAATATTAGGCATCCGCCGGAACCAAGTAAGAAACACTTGATAGAACCCAAATTAACCGCTGCGGAAGTGCTAGTGTTCTCGATTACAGAATCTGAATTATCAGTTGCCAGTCTCTATTCGGAAGGACAGTCAGTTTGCTCGTTTGAAAATGCGTTGTGGGAACAGGTCGAGGTCTCGGAGATAATTTGTATTTTCTGGAAAGTCTAACATAAGTTTATGGTTAGTTGAATGACATTCCATTAGAAAACCGAAGCCAGGATATTATTCATTGGCGGGCTGCAAAAACGTGGACCATTATGCGAATTGATACCTATGCGTTTTTGGATTGAATGAGGACAGAAATCCTACAGTGGTTGACTATTTTGTGGTCAGCAGTTCATGAACAATCAAAAATAGAAGAAGGAACATTCATTTAAGGTTCAGGCGTGAGGTGGTAATGTGTTCACCGTGGGCCCAAAGTAACTGAAATGATTTTTAGACAATCGACATGCTTTCTGAGGTAGGAATGCTGCTGAACCAAAATCAGACTCATGTTAAAATAAAGATACTGAGACATTTTCCCTCAGAACTTGCCTAGTCGATGCTTCTTCCCGCAGAAAGTAGAAGGAGAAAAATTACATACAAATCTACTCGAAATTCCTACTGATTTTGTCTTTTTGAAAGTAGATCATATTTCTCCAATTCAGTGCCGGGTGACATAGATAAAGCTTATATGTAACAATACGTACGTATTTTAATAAGCCGTTCTAAATGACGTAGTTCTTATCTGCTAGTTTATAATTTATAATTTTTGCCTTATTTCTGACCTTTGCCAGCAGACTTGAGAGACATCGAAGATTTCTGTGTAGGCCACTGGAGAAGCTTCACAGTGTCCACGATATCCCAACTACTGCGAACTAGATAAGGACATTATCAGAGCACACTATTGAGTTTGAATTTACGGATCACTCGACTACCGAAATAAATCTAACGCTACTCGCATGGATCAAGTAGCCTTGTTCTGCCTGGAGATAGAAAAACCCATTTTGCACCGAGGAAACGTACAACAGTTGATCATTGTGAGGAGCTGACTGATGTGACGCAAAAACAGTGATACGTCTCTGCGTGTAGCGCATCGTCGCGAATCTTTCTAATTTCAGGAAGGGTATAGCTATGAGTTCATACCACCACGTTCGTTGGTTCCAGACATAGGATTTATGAAGGAGTGGTAAATCAGCCAAAATAAAAGAGTTCTTCCGTGTCACGTGATGTCTTGTCATTCAATAACTCCACTCTTTCTGCACTGCAATCCGAATGATCGAAATATGTAGATTACATAATGATAATGCAGAGGCACCACAAACTGACATGCATAAGTATCCATCTGATTCGAAGGAAATTGCCAAGTTTCTAAAGTTCTTGTCTGATATTCGTGTTTCACGACCTTCTAACCAAAACATTCTTGGTTGCAACAAATGGAACATCACGTATCCAATTACAATGCTGAAGTTTAATAAACCTCCAAGATTCAACCCAAGATGAACAATGACGATGACACCCGACTCTCAGTGACTTGCTAAGGATTTGCGTCGCAACGCAATGGGCAAGCCTTACGGACCAAGCTTAAATGAATAAAACCACTGCACAATGATTTCAAGAACTGTAATGAACATGTATAGAATGCAGGCTCCATCAGTCTTTTGATAAGTGGAATGTCCCAACCCCTAAGAGGATCAGACATCTAGATTTGTGGAGGTCCGTTTTCTTACAGTGGGTTTGCATGCAATACAGGAACGTTGTTTTAATAAAACATGCAAATATTTGAAAACTTAGATCTTCTACGCGTTAGAGCTTTGAAGGAGCAGGAGAAAATTGCTTTCACGAGAACTCCTTAATTGTGCCACCCAACCAGGTGTGTTCGTGCTCGTGAGAAAAACCACAGCGCACAGGATTTACAGTTATGGCTTAGAAACATTCGAATAACAATTGGTCACACATTTTGATTTGATCCAATGCCCAATAAAACCTGGGACAATAAGGCGACGATGATTGTACGTTCTTGACAGTTGACACCAGTGCAGAAAATTGAGAATGATGGTAAATTTCGATTTTGTTCATTCAACTATACCCTCATTGTAAGTATCATTTTCAGGCTGTTAATAAACGAACGCTAGTCTTATTTATTAACCATCAGGTAACTCGTACCAATACTACACCACGCAGAATATTCCACTCTGCCGGGTCAACAAAATTTCTGGTCTTATTCTGATTCAGCAATCTGATGAAACCGCTGTCCTCAATACTCAGACACGTGGACAAGAGTTTCGAAAAATATCTGTGTTAGAGTACTACTCCGTCTGGTCTAGAATCATACTCAGCCCTGTGCTGCTAGTTTGCTATATCCGAGCTAAGTGATTCAGCACACCCGAGATCTGAGCATCGAGAGTCAACCATAACCGAGAGCATCAGTCACATTGTGAGCTAGCTGCATGGAGTGACCGCATAAAATCGGAGTAATTGTGTTTGTTCATAGATTAAACAATGGACAGGAACACACGTTTCAGATAACATCAAATTGCTCTATTCCAAGATAACACGCTTTTCTGATTTTTGCGTTCAGCTTGGTGTTGTGTACATAGGCACTGATGGATTCGTCACGAACACCACCTTTTCATTCACAGTTCTTTTCAAAATCGGATAAAATGATCTGTTTCCAGTGGTGCATCTTCAGACTACTCCGATTATAGATTAGTAAAGTGAGAACTTATTGTACTGGTACGTTGTCTTACGGCACATCATCCAAACCTGACAGTCATTCAGTCGAAAACAACTTTGAACTACTTGGTGTAAATTGCTTGAGGGCGTACCTTTTATCAATAATACTACACGAATTTTGTGCATGTATTATGAAGCTCGCCAAATCGACCTAATTTGACCAAGGAACACAGGATCAGCCTAGAAATCTGATTCTTTCACGGTACGCAGAACTGAAATATATCAAGATTTGATTTTCTTGCAGTGGATGCGAGTTTTAGGGCGCGAGGTTAACACGATAGAGGACAATCTAAGGGTCGACAAGATCACAAGCGTTAATGCTTCACCGGTCCATTTCCCCTGGTCGAGTTACGAGGATTTCATTTATTTTGGGTGTTTGATAAAAATACTAATGTTTACAATCAGAAATTTCAGGGAGAAGAAATAAACATCAAAAACATTTTGGAGGATAACAGTCGTCAGCTAGAATACATTTGCCCCCACGGCGCTTGCAGTCGAAAGCAACAAGGTGCAATGCCGAACGCGATCATCTGCAAGACAAGCAAGGCTCAAAACCGCTGCACACACGTTAGCATGTTTCATAATTCTAACCATGGAAATATTCACTGGAAAATTGCTGACCTGATGACACAAATATAACTGACTCTCACAAAATCAGTAATGAGGACACGTAGCACGGGCTTACTGCATGCCTTACTCTATTAGTTTCACAACGCTTATTCTGTAGGACCAGGCCAATCGGTCGATCTTCGAGTGAATCTACAGCAGTCTTGAGTGGATGGAAATTCTTGTACGCCTGTTTCAAGCGGCTTTGGCTAGTCTCGTCTTCGTAACCGCCAAATTCAGCGATTAAATGTTTATATCATTTGCTAATATTGCTGAAATGGTCGGGGCAATGCAGGACAATTTATTGAATCAGGTAGCAAGAGGATGGGTTGTAAATCCAGGATTGAGAATGAAAAATCGTGGTATCTGAAAGTCAACGAACTACCGATTGTTTCCACTACTTTGGTTATGGAGCAACATAGGCCCAGATATTCCACAGATTACCCCCATGCGCTTGTTCATATGTGACGCTGTGCTGCCGGATCTTGAGTTTCGAAAAGATCGAGCGATTTTACCGGGCATTTGAAAGATGATACCGAGAGCCAACTCGGCAAGGCCCGTTGCGAATTCCTTTGAACGAACAGTCTTCTGGTTGTCATGAGAAGCAACTAGATAAACTGAAACTGCCACAAGCAACCCAAAAAGACATTCATGTTTGCCACTTACGAGTACCTAGTGAATTGTAAGTAGAACCAACAGATGAGGAAACCATGCTCTTTTGTCTACATAGAGACTGGTGGTTTAAAAAAGAAGGTAAAAAAGAATTTCTAAATTCGCAAAGAATAAAATCACGGGAGTTCCAAATTTCTGGACAAAGAATCGCAGGTTGTGTGAAAACTTGTCATGCATTTTTGCTAGACACATGCAAAATAGTGTGTGGGTCTTCCGGAGTCTGTTCACTGACTTTTGTGGTAATTCGACATAAACTACTCATGAGTACTGTACAGTTGTTTCATCCTTATTAGGTCACATCAGCAGTGCACATCCATCGCGCGCGAGCTGCGACATGAACCAGAGTGTTTCCACAGTTCTTCAATGGCACGTTGAGCGCTGGCATCACATGGTGACCTATTTCATAAAAGTCGTCCATCTCCTACTGATATATGCGAAGTGAATACCGTTGGTACCAATAACGGACAATTCTGATGCTCATCGATCACTGATTGCTTAGAAATATGCATGTACACGTGTGTTACTCATCAAGTATATTTGATGACTCAAGTTATAAATAACTGTTTGGAAAACAGGTGTATTTGAAACAGATTTGACTAAAAGGTGTTGAAAAATGCTCATTATGTGTTCTGGTCTGTTAATTTCAATCTCCTAATAGGTCGATCAGAAACAAAGGAAGGAATCCATTATGATATCGAAAAATATATCATCCGGACGAAGTTTGCTTTGTGTGGAATAGTTCACATGAAAGACAACGTGTTACCTGGATATGCTCGTGACAACTGGTGGGCTACCACAATGTTAAATCACTTTTCCCGGTTAATCGGTAATCAGTGGGTTTACGTAAACATTGCAAGATTCGCTCATGCAGCATTCTTATCAGCAACAAATCATCGTCGTTTTTATACGGTCTGATGACACACAATGCGATTAGTTGAACTCTAGCGCCAAAGCCCACCAGCCTCCGCCAACTGCAAGCGGTTTCCTGAATATTTTTGCTACGAGGCTTTGCCACCTAAATATTTTGTTGTCCAATAATAAATCTAAGCCCTACTTCCAATAGCAAAGTGTAGTTAAAATCATTCATCTTTCTCAATGCATTATGATAACTGTCTGTTCCAAAATTGCTTAACTAAAGGTAACCAGTGTAAATGCCCGGACAATGAGAAGACAGAGAAAAGCCTGCACTAAGGGAAACCCCGGCAGTGATCCGAAACAAATGGAAATTGTTCACTTCGACACAGCACAGTTTCCAGTTATGGGGGAATTTATTCATTGTCTGGATTTGGAATAACCTGACCAAATCTCGGGGATTTTGTAAAGCACAAAACGGCAGTTGTTGAAACTGCATCTGTTAGCAGATAACTCGATAAATACATTGGTGACCGCAAGTGGAAATAACCAGTCCACCGAGGTTTGATTTCACTTGAGGAAGTGCTAGGACTTGTTTCAATATGCTAGTTGTGCACAAGATGCTCTTCAAAAGCCGTTGTGAAGTGGAATAAAGAAACTAAATCAAGGTATTGTAGACGCAGGTTTCACAAAACCAGTAGAATTGTCAGTGAATAATTAAGAAATGTTACTTTGATTGTAAAGAAGACATACCAATATCCTATGTTGCTAGGAATCTTATGACATGAAGCTACAAGTGTTAAATCGGCCTAATGGCTATTTTTCCGATATATGTTTAAATGTCATTACATTTGAGCGAAAAATTTGCAAATGTCTGGATGAGCCAAATCCTTACCAGCCAAACAGTGGCCGGCTTAAAATGGGGAATAGAAATGACAGAGCGGTTTATACTAGAAGAATATGTTCGGTTGCAATTACAGACACGCTGTTTAGGTTGATAATGGCTCCAAAGCAAGACTATCTAGGATAGCGCTACATAGATCGAATTGCCATAGATTGCTGTGCTGACTCAATTCTCCATCCCAATTCATATTTCTCTTCTTCAGTGCTCGATCCCGGCGCAATTTCTTGAATTCTTCTTCGTTAATCAGGCAGACTTGAACATAATCACGAAATCAAGATCCGGTAGTACATGCTGCTCAGGTATGAACATGTGTGAGTATCTTAAAGGTGCCTGTTAATCCAGAAAGTTTGTGATGAACGAACAAATATCCTCAATGTTCACAAACGTCTTTGGTTTCTCGCCAGTTTAACTTTACAATAGTCAGACAAAAGTGTACACCAAACGAAGACCGCTGATGTTGATATGGGAAAACTTCATTCGGGAATGCAAGTTAGACGCAAACGAGTTAATTGCTTAGGATAAAGCAAGCCATCGTTTTCCTGTCCAAGCGAACAAGGCATTCGTTGGTGATTATACAATCCTTGTTGCAATCTGCCACGAATTCAGGATCATAACACGACAAAGTACATATACACAACAAAGAAGCACTGAACATCAACTGAAACAGCCTTACTGAATATCACTCACCGTTGACCTAGTTTTCACCGACACTGGAATCTGACATATTAGCCATCACGTCTTGCTCATCCTGTACAGCGATCAACCATCACAGCTGTAATTAAAAACTGTGTGACAGAATGCACAAGCCAAACTTCGTTTGCAAAACCTTCACTAACATATGTCAACCACGGAATCCGGCGGAAATTTGAGCTCCATGAAGTCTGATTGCGACCTTGTTAGTGAATTAAGAAAGATGATCTGCCGGAGTATTTCGGTTTGATTCTGTGTTCGTTTACGTAACCAGAAATTTAGATAACATGATGATAACCAAGTCATCTAATCCGGAAAAGATGTCTGCATATTTACACGCGACAAATGAGGCAGAAAAACAGGTTTTGTTATTTGCAACGTTTAGCAGTTACGAGGAAATATATTCGTAAAATCAACGTGAATTGATCCCGGTCAAGGCGATAGACATAAACGAGTTTGAGTGCGCCTCGCACGATTTCTGCTAGGGAGAATAGGCTGACTTGCAGTGACATCAAGACTAACAAACACAGTTTTGAGGTTGAAGTCTATATTCTAACCGTCATAATATTTTGCTCATCTCGAAAGTACTTGGAATAAATTGCACATTCGTCTAAATCTGAAGCAACAGAACTTACCATGCGTGCTGAAAAATCAAGGACGGATCAGTTAGATCTATATGCAAGCGGATGGACTTCTAATGCATCTTTGCAATTAACAGCATGGGGTAGTAAGACTCGTTGCAACGTTTTAAGCATATGGAGTGTAGAGACAAATAGAGTCACTTGGTGAGCATCTCAATCATAACGGAAGCAATTAATGTAGGCCTTTGTGGAAAATTTGTTTTTGTTCCAAGAAAACATCAGAACTATCATTCACATGACTTGACAAATCATCGCCACACACATTCAAGACAAAGGGTTTTGAAAAGCTTGAAACATGGCAGTAAGGTAATTAGAAGTGTTTGCAATAAACCAACATTTTGAATAACAGGGGTAACGTTTTTAGGGAAGGTTCGCAATCATATAAATTGATACAGCTTCAGGCAATCAGTAAAGCGACTTCTTTCCTGCACAGTGATGTATATTTCTAATGGTATATCACGTCAACTCCCCTTTCCATGTTTGGTTGGGCAAACTTTCAGATTGTTTTGATAAGGGTAATCAATGGCATGCGATTTAGAACCACAAACAACAACTTCTATTGAAAAGAGAATCAAGATGGACATTACTTCTGCTGAGATTCCAATATTGGATTTGTTAAACCGGGTAAGATGCAAAGGGATTTGTCAATTTTGTTTACTTAACCTTCATGCTGCACATACCAAGAGATAATGAGTCCGACATTAACGATGCTTTTATTTCCCGACATGACAGCTTAGCGTTCAGCTTGTCTTTGAGTCACCTATAGGCAGTAACAGTCATTTCAAAACCCCTTTGATAATCTGCATGGAATTCGTCAAAATAACTAGTTTTGAAGGTGGCGAATCGATTTCTTCGACTTAATGACTTCAATAATCTGTGGTAATTTATGTTATTCACCCGAAGTCATTGAATATATCCAAAGGCAAAGAAATATCGTTTACTAACATTATAGGAATTATCCCTTTGAAAGTCGGATTGATTTATCAGCCCACATTCCGATCTCCCTCAAACTTTACACCATCACCAATTCACACAGTCAGGTAAAACCCTTTGACGTGCGCTGTCCGATTTTTCTCACAGCTTTTACTAACCTACAAACTAATACCGATATTTTCAGCTGTACCATAATGGTTTCAAATGGAAGCAAACTTGAGGCAACATTTGGTGGAAATAGGAGTGATTCCAACAAAAATCCAGCGAGCACATCTACGAAACGAGGTATAACAGTGTCTTTTTAGTGAATAGCACGACCAACGTTCAAGACCACATTTTCAAATCAGCTCAAAATAAGTAGGTAAATTAGGATAAATTTCAGGCCAACTCATGTCCATTGATATGAAATGTTACTTGAGTCAAAAATAAACAAATGCTGTCGGGACCTTTCATCGCGCCTGTGTTGATTACAAATCTTCGGAATGTTACAAACGTATCTGACGAATCTCCGTTTTGGTGTTCGCTTTCCAACTCGAACAGGAAAAGTCAGCCGTTCTACAAATAATGTCATCAACGTTGACATCAATGAAGTGTCCAAATCCTTCAAGGATAGAACGTTAAATGAAGGCTTGGTTTCTTTTGATTAACGATGGGGAGTAAATGACAGACATTTTCAAAACGTTCGACGATCATCCAAGGAAGCACACATTTGGCTAGTTTGATTCGCTTTGTAAAATACCTATGAGCACCATGAATCTTCCCGTAAAATCCAGCACCAACATAAGTTCCCTAAAGCGTAATGTCTGCCTTTTCCGAGCAATTTCAACCTTAAGAATTCTCTGAGTTTGGCGAATTTTTTTTCCCAAAATAGTAGTTTCATAGATACGGTGATGATGAGGTGGTTGAATCTTTGCGTTTAATCCAGGTGTCGCATGCATCATCCTGTTTCAAAGGGAGGTGCGTTAACGGTATAATTATAAACATCAATAATTATTGGTGTGAATATGGCATGCCTGTATTTTCACATTCAGATTTCCTCTTAATGAAGGTAAATATAAAAAATCCTGCGCAACTTCGCGACAGTTTCAGTAGATTGTCCAATTTTCATCAAAATCGTGTTTATAAGTAACTATTTTTTTCCACGTTAAATGAAAATTCATGTTCCCAAACGAGTTATTTTCCAAACCATCAGCTTCGGCCAAATGTGTGAGGTTTGTTCCAACCTCATCTAATGAACGAATGTATGATTCACGTTAGAGAGGATAGTAGACTCGTCGTGCCTCCTGGTTTCCTACGAGGATTTCGGAATACGAATCGTCAAATGATCGCGGTAAATTCCGATGATGGATAGTAATCATTTCAAAGTTTACCTTTGGCAACTAGGCAGTTAACATAAAGGAGGACGGACTTGTTGATTTGCCCACTAATCCAGTATTATTTCCTCTCTGAATGACCATAGCTGAAAATATCAATGAGCCACTGACAAGACACAACATTGGCGTTCGACGCACACTATCAAATGCCTTTGCCAACCAAGTAGCAGTTTCACAAGCGAGTTCGAAATGTACTGTTCGTGAATGATTAACAAAATGTAGACGGACAGCTCACATATACGCCGTTGTTCCACTGCTGATCACGAAGTCGCTTGGACTGCGTTCCACAAGAATGATACATAAGGACGTCACTGCATTGATGTATGAACTACATAACACATTATAAAAAACAATACAGTTTTAGGGAAGAAAACCAACACCACATTTTGGATCACACCCATGCGCAAACTACGTAATTTCCTGCCAAATTTCGCCGACAATCGAACAAAAGCGGGTCAACCGCTTGCTTGACAGCTCTCACAAAACTGAAGATGCTAATCTGATAGATGTCTCGTTGCCTTGCATAGCTTGAGGCAAGCAACGGCCAAAAAAATAAATTTCCGAGATCCAGTGATAATTATCCCGACCCGAATCGTTTTATATGGCGGAGAACAATCATATTCAAACACTTCGTTCATATTCCACCCAGAGAAGAGTGATACCTGACATGAAGCAGCAGGTTGGAGACAGAATGCAACGGTTAAAAATGAAGAAACGTCGCCACGGTTCTGTATGAAGAAATGAGGCAGACGAACTGTCTCAATGATTGCGTGGACTTTGATGGGGAATGGTGTCGCTTCCAACATGCAATGCCCTCGAAAAATTAAAGAAGTTACTTTAACAAACACAACATGCTGAATCCACCAATTAATTGATTTCGATATTTTCCATAAGGCTACAACTCTGAAGACCGAAAGGGCACGTTGCTACCGAATTTCACATTGGTCGATATTTTGTGCTGCCAGTCCACCCCGTTTAAACGGAACTTCAGTAGAGGTATAGAATCGATGATACAAGAATACCGTGTCATCTGGACTGATCAATGATTGCG
>LUCM01000369.1:0-27201 GCA_008360955.1 Fasciolopsis buskii | reverse complement strand
GATGAAGAAACTAAATAAATCAGACAAGATGGTGTCATCCGTTAATATGTTTTGGTGCTATAACTGTAATCCCAAGCAATCGGTAAACAAACATTTTTTACTTACATGATAGAGTAAGTTCACTCTCACTCACATTAGGAAAATCGCTGATTAGGTCGTTACTAGACCTCAGCAGAAAACGCTATTCGCAATCAATCCTAACTGTTCATTCGCATATGCAGCAGATAATCGGATTATGCGCCGATTTGTCACCATCTCATTCTTTGGTTCATCTATCAACATAACTTTGTTGTGGCACTTATTGCAGGGTAATTGTCCTCGAAATGTTTCAGCTACCGCAACTTTATTTCATGCCCTAGTAACCGTCCAATTTCCTGCGTGCACTAGTCTACTCCCACCTCCTAACCACCTGGGTAGCCATGGCCCGAGAGATCCTCATGTTTGGCTGGAATTCACGGTGTCACTCTTACCATCGGCAGGGCCTGCAAAAATCTTCGTCTATATCGTTCATAATGATCAAGTCTTTGCTGCAAAACGGGATTGCATTACGAATGTCATGGATCGCTTGAAAATTCCGACGCTTGACCCTCCCTAACCCAAAATCTAACAGGTTTTACCAACTCGTTGGAAACTTTTCTCGACACCCAAGCCATTTTGCATCCGCTCATATCGACCCATTTCCCTGTTGACCGCTTGGATTAACTTGTGTGCCGATCGGGAGGACTATCTTACTCCTAGGGAGTATGCTGAGATGCGGATACCCCCTTAATACCCACATGTTCTAATGAGGTACTGACGAATCCCTAAGTTAAACCCATAGCTAACAAAAAACACGAAAGGGATACAAAAAGATCACCTTGACGTTTATCCAAAATATGTTTATGCCAGTTTTATACCTTAACCACAACAGTTGCCTCCTCATCAGTGGTTCCCAGCACATCCTCCAGTCTATCAGGGCTGCGGTACACCGTTCCTCGCCGTGAGTTTTTCTCGATGTTGCATTTTGCAATTTAGGATGTTATTGTAGTATTTTTGGCACAATGATAACAGTTTACCCAGATGAAAACATTCCCTATTTTTGCCATTACCCTGCGACCTCATTCCTCGCTGACCTTTTTATCAATATTTATTTCAAGCCTGGACCGTCACATTTTCAGGTCCCCACTAGACCTTTTTCAAACGCCTTTGTGCTGCTAACCACATATTCTACCCGTCTATTGATCTACTTTTCGGAGTAAATTTTTCAGTTAGCCTGTCTTTTTACCTTTTCACCTGCACGCTCCCGCACTTCTTGGCACAATCCCGTTACCTTTTACCAAACGTTCATAGCATATCATAGCCATTTCAGACGTCCTTGGCTTTCTACAACCCGTATGATGGCTTCACCAGCCGAACCGAAACGACTCCAGCGCAGCACTGTAGTACTACGAAAACACTTATAACCCCTGATTCCCACTAAATCGTGCTCAGTCCGGCTTATTGACGCATTTAGTAATTTTGGTCCCAAAGCTCTTGATATCTCAAAAAGACTAAGGGACCTGCAAACCAAAGTACAACAGATGAGGGATTGTCATCGAAATTGCCCACATTAGTCAGCTTTCTAATGACAATAATATCAGCAATCCCGCTGCCACAGGACGCTTCTTTGATTCCGTAACTAAGGAAGCTCGCAAACTTATTGCGAAGGCAAAGAACGCCGTTATCTTTAATGTGCCCGACCGCCTCCCACTGCCACTGGTCCAATCTACCATTCTCAGTGCTTGTAGTATGACCCACCACTGTCGTTTGTGCTCTAGGCTCCAGAAAAATCCCCAATAATAACTGCCTAATTTTATTTCAATTTTGTGATAAACATTGTCAACTATACTTCTTATAAAATATAAAGATTTTTTCAGATAAAACTTCTTTCCAGAGAGATATATTACGGTCACAGAAGTTTAACGCAACTTCTCAAGTTGGCAAGACTTCGGTTGCATCTGACGCTCCCCTTCTGACCGATACACTGTCAGCACAGGTTCCTTCTGATGGACCAAAACCTGAGCCTACTGCCACGGTTTCAAACAACCTACCTTCCCCCTATGACGGTCTACACTGCCCCATATCTCCGGCTATCCCGTGCCCAGTGACCACTACCGGGACCAACATGCATACGGCGATTACTCAAAACCCCTCAGAAACTGCACCTTCAAGCAATTTGCACAATCGGCCTCTCCTGTACTTATGCCGCTCAATTTCCTGTCCGAGCTCCTCATCCCACAAATCTAATACTAGTCTGTCTGAGAATAAATCTACTGATGGCACTCCACCTTCGCGTGCACCCACTGCAAAAGTGGTAATCCCCGGGCATAATCTACGTTGGTCGCAACAAATACCGGTGGATCTGGATGAAAATCAGTCCCCTTCGCCCGTCCAACCACCATGCAAACATGCTCATCTAAATCTACCAACTTTGGTACCCCGAGCTAGGAACACCACGCAGATGATTGTCGTCCCACCGATGCCTTTTCAGGCTAACCCCGGCGGCTTGGCATATACCCCATCCCAGATACGCCCTCAGGCACTTCCTCGTCCTTTTGTCAAACAACAGCATGGCACCCAGCCTGAATCAGTTGAATCCCACAGGAAGCGCATACTAGTGGCCAACAGAACAGCTCCACTCCGTCTTTTTTGTTGGCGGGTTACACGCCCTACCAAACCAATGGATCAAATCGTAGAGGAGGCGGTTGCCTAGCCTACGTGAAGCAGCCACATAAAGCTTTCGTTCTCCATCACCTACTCTTTGATTATATCCCTGGCACCCTTAGGCTTCTGATACAACTAGCCGAACTCCCAGTCCATATAGGATGTGCGTACCGGCCACCAAACTGGAATAGTTCTGATATTTCTCGTCCCACCCAAGTCTTCGTTTATCATTCTGGTCTCCGCTCTGGCCATAGGATAATTGCAGGTGGCTTCAATGCCCCCAAAATTTGTTGGTCTTCTTTATCCTCTCCATCTACCCTACTCGAGTATGTTTCTGAAACGCACGCTGTAGGATGGACTCAGCGTTAGCCTACGCCCACAGGGTTCCATTATATCGTAGACCTAGTTTTCACGCATAGCACTCCTAATGTCAAGGTTTCGGTGCTAAAACCTTTCCCTGGGAGTGACTACAAGATAGTCACATGTAGCTTCCCTCTCCGTAACAAACCTTCCTCACCCACGTGTACCCTCCATGCTCTCTCTTCCTATATGTGGACTCTTTGTTACGAAATCCCCGATGCTCTGCGAACTTCTGATTCGTCCAGCTTCTTTTTATCGCCTGACCTGCAGAGTGCGGCAGACGACTTTTACTCAAAACTTTATTTTACTATTAATCATCTGTCCACTCCGATCACTCAATGCAAACCCAAGATGTCTAGTAAGGGTTTTTAGCTCCAGATGAAACTTTTGAGGGCTCAAAACATCTTCAATTAAACGGGAATCTTCCCGCTGTTGATGCAAGTCAACCGCTTGCAACGAGGATATCTTATGAAATCCGAAATAAGGTTAAAAAGGCAGGAAACGCTAGATCTTGGATCATCTAACCCAGTTCGGAGGACTTCCCACAATTTCAAAGCTCGCTCGCAGCCCAAATTGTCGGCTATTCCGAACTTCATCATATTCAACAGCTTACGCACACAGTCCCCTGTAGACACTGCAGAAGCATTCAATACATATTGCTCTTCTGCTTTCATTATCGACAGTTGGATACTCTGGAATCCACCCTATGTTAGCTTCGGTTAGATTATCCTCCATTTCACTCGACGTTGCTGGAAGCATCATTGTGATGAAATATGCCAGGCAATCCCACAGACCTGGGCATGATAGCATCCCGCCAGTCCTATTTCGCACCGCTGGTCCAGATCTTCCGCTGCTCCTTCTAAATCTATTCTCGCTCTCCATGTACGGTGCTATTTTTCCGTCACAATGGAAAACATCCATTATTGTTCCACATCACAAAAAGGGTTCCATGCATGAACCTGAAAACTTTCGCCCCATTAACCACACTCCAGTTCTATCCAGGCATATGGAAAAGATTGTTAAAGAACAACTGGTTAACTTCCTTACTACTCACAATCTTATCAACCTCCCCCAACAAGGCTCCCTCAAGGGCCGATCCTGGCTCACCTGTCAGTTTGACTTCTTAAACTTGGTTACCCAAAGTGCCGATTCCCACCGGTCGATGCTCATAATCCTTTTAGACATATCAAAAGCGTTTGACCGCGTTTCCTACTCCCGACTTCTGGCCAAAATTAGGACTTATGGAATACGAAATCCTTCCTATCTTGACTATCATCCTACCTTTCCGATCGCTTTCAGGTAGTCAATATTAATGGTTGCTTTTCCTAGCCCTCCGTTATTAACAGTGGGGTCATTCAGGGGAACGTCCTAGGTCCTCTCCTGTTCCTGTTATACATTATTGATATCTTTTAGGTTATTCGTCATGGCACACCATTCCTGTTTGCCGATGACATTAAAATAGTCTACTCTTTTGAGGCTGCTTTATTTAGCTCCACTCTTGCACTTATCAATGAAGACCTAGAGTCTCTTGATAACTGGTGTTCCAAGTGGCTTATGAAGTTCTGTGCTGACAAAAGTTCTCTGATGACATATAAATGCCATGTTCCTCCGGGCGCCCTCTCTATAAACGGCATGCAAATTTTTGTATTGCACACAGTTAAGAACTTAGGGTTACAATACTCCTGCCCCTTCAACCTCCACAAGCAGGCTCACCATCAGACCGCTGTAGCTGAGAGAACCGCCACAATGATCTTAAAGGCATTCCGCACTCAAGACTGCAGAACTATCAAATTGACGTCCCATGCTAGGCCCCACCCAAGTACTGCCGATTATCTTCACGTACATGCGTAAAGTCGATTGATTTGCATTCGAGAATGTGCAGTGGGCGTTCATTAGAAATCTCCTAGGCGCTTGATCTAGGGTAAACCACAATGCCAAACGCGAGCCGCTTGGACCTGAGCCATCATGGCTTCGTCGAGTCAAATTAAACCTTGCCTTCCTCCTTATTCTTTGCCGCAATAATGTCCACTCTATTACAAACGTCATACAACGCGCTGGCAGTCTCCCGAATCGATTTCTTAGTAGATACGACTCGTTAACAATAACCCTGACTTGACTATCGATCAGGGCAGAATTCTTCACGCAACCGTGAGAAAACCCCCTAGTTCTATGGGATCATACCCAAATTTAGCCCAGTTTAAGGCCCAGCTGAAAAAGATACTGGATGTCCCATCCTTAATTAACCTGACACCAGCTAACATTAGACTAAACGAGGCTTGGGAACGTGGGTTAGAATTCTAGTTCATGACCGAGTGTTTGATGAGATCATTATCTGAGATTAGGCTCCACCCCTTACTTCTTTACTTTCTTGCACGTCCAGGCTAATGCACTATTTGACCTTCCTTGTTGTGATGTGCCCTGTTTACCAGTGGTTTAGACAACTAACCTCTGTGCTTTCCCCAAATTGGGCTGACAAATGTCAACGTAATGCTTGACCTATCCACGCGCTCATCACATTCCGTGATTTTAAACAACTTCAGCCCGTGTACTCCTCGCTCCTCATATCATCTTACCCTTTTTACTGGGTCGGCAGGGCTGAATAGGTCGTTCTTGGTAGTCACAAACTTTCAACTACCTACAAAACTGCTACCATAGGTCAATTCTAGTTACCACATTGTACGGGATAGATGCACTATGTCGCAGGTCTGTTGTCGCGACCCAATAATCACTATAAGCCCAAGCTGGCACCCAAGACTGACTACCTCTCTCTCTCTTGCATTCCAGATCCCGCACCCGGAGTAGACGCGCTGCTACCACTTCCGTCCTGATGATGGAGAGTCCAAATCTGGTATCTTATTATTCCTGCTGGGAACCTGTTAGCTAGAACTGACGCTCGAGTTCTGGCCCGGTCAACCGAAACTACGCGGATTATCGCATTGGATATCTCAACTCGCATCTTTGTGATTGGGCAAAACCGAGATTACTACTGTCGCCGGAACGGCTTGCGCACTTAATATTCCCCAACCGTACTGCTGCCTAAGATAAAAAGCTGCGACAAAAAAAATGGCAGCATAGAGGACATTATGGACTAGTATTTAAGGAATGTTCTTACACAAAATTTCCCTTATCTGACGCACCTCCAAGCACAGCTTACCACCATCAGCATGTAAATAAAATCAGTCCTTGGAAAATCCATATCTGAAGCTTCATAAATTTCCTCCAGATAGTTTGACACAATATTGACAGTCTTCCTCCGCCCCCGGCATTTTTTGGTCGTTTCTTGTTGTCAAATACGTGTCTTATTTACTTCGGCTGACATTCCGCCTGGTTTTCACCAATCCCATCCAATTACCGTGCTACTATTGCTTTTCACCTCCCCAGCTCAACGTTTCCGCTCATTACGTAACGTTTGGGGACCCCGGTCATATCTCGACATCAGTCGTTGACCTCTGTCCATGTTTTGCGCCACCAGTGAGCACCTTTAGTGCACTTAAACACGAAATGACTCGTAGTCCGCTGCTTGCAAACAGTCCCAAAAAAACTCTTTTGGTCTTAAAAAGTTAGTTTTCTATTTTTTGGCTTTTCACTGGTAAACTTGTATTTCCCCATTGCTTTGCAGCATCTCATTTCACTTTCCAGTGAACATCTGCAATAACTCAATGTTGCTCCCACCTCCCTATCCAATTCGATTTCCATTATTTGCATTTCATGCTCATCATCCTTGTAAAAATATGATCATGCCTTGCCCATGCCTCTCGTAAATCGGGAAACATACATTATTATTATTATTATCATAAACGTGAAGGATCACATGCCTTTTGCACCCGGCATATGACAAAACAGTCCCCCATCCAACTGTTGTCGACTCCAAGCTTTGTTTCTCCGATTTCCATTTCACGCCTCTTTTTACGGATCTCCACAGCTTTTTTCTTACTTTTGTGACTAATTTAGGATACATTTTTCTTTCTTGCACTTCAAAACTGAGTTTCCTCTTACTTACTGGCATATTTTGTTGATATTTTGCCATCCACTTACCGTGTTTTCCGTAAAGTAGTTGATTTTTCCTGCTCATATTATACATTCCCACTTCCATGAAATTTTATATTTCTCCAATATACTGGTGACCGATGGTGATGCATATAAAAAGCCACGTCTGTGACATTCGTAAATGGCCATTTTTTGTTACGGGTCGAACTCCGTTACATTTACTTTTTGCAAGGCTTCCGATTCATTTAACCACCACCATTTGAATTAGGAATTGGATGCACTAGAAATAATGAACAAGGCTGATACTTGGGTGCGGCCTTTTCTCAAGTGAAAGTGGTTTGGAATTAGGGCTGGAATTTATGCGAAAGCGCTGCTTATTTGCAAGTGGATTGGTACCAGGACCCACGTTGTTTCCCCCGCTCAAGATCGCTTAGCGTATTGAATTCGCAGTGCATTCCACCTTTTTGATAATGCCTTCAGAGTCGTAAATGTAAATATAGAGAAATGCATCAAGGCAGTTAAACCCCGCTGACGTAAGTTGGACCGTCCATTGAACCTGACTCGTGTCAAAGCTGGCTAACATAGGACAGCACTGAGGAAAAAACCCATAGTGTTTCAGCCGTTGTACGAGACTATCGTAGGACCACGCCTGGAGCGTTGCGTAAAGTTTTGTGCTCCGCATCCATGCATTGCCTAGAAAAGCTGCAAAAGCTGGCCACCAATGTGTTGGATGGCTAAATTTATAAAGGAAATGGTAGTGCACTCCACGACACCGAAGCACTCACGGTGATCTAACTAAGGCACTCAGAAAGGACAATCTACCCGAAATAAAGCGCCGAAAGCTCTTATACTGAACAAAGAGACAAGAGGGCATAGCTTGATTCTGCAGTGTAACCAAACAAGGCTTCGTCTGTGGGCTTGGTTGTTCAACAAAAGGGAAATTTCGTCAGGGAGCCAACTACCTTAACATGTTGGTAACGACAATACTGTTGACGGATCTAAAGAAGATCTGGATTTCTCCTGGGCGGCGGCCTAACCACAGTGGGAACACTAAGTTCCAGGTGTGAGCACAAAATGTATCAGTCAGATGTGATACTACACCTGATAATTTGCTTTTCAGACACAAAGGACTAATCAGTGTTGGAAGCTGCGAACACAGGTCGACAGCATATCAATCCGGGCGTTCCACTTCGTAATGTCCACAGGACTCTGGAAATGAACATAAAGGCAACTATAACTATGCAATCAGTGAAGGCTGAAGGGTAAGGTGTGATAAGGGAGCTTGTGACCTCAAAGGCAGTGGGGTGAGACGGGCTATGTTCAGACATTCTTAAGCCCTTGACCGGAATCATAGCGGTGCCTCTTATAAGACCTCATCAGTGCCAGCCGCTCACCGAATAGAAGTCTGTTTAGGTAGTACCCATCCACAAGGGAGTAGAGAGACAGAAACAGTTGGGCTATAGGTCTACACGTCTGGTGTTCATGGTTCTGAAATTGCCGGAGAGAGTTCTAAGGTACCATTATGTCAGGTATCTAGCCAGCTTTAATTACATGGGCGCTAACCTGGACAGGTTTATTGCTGAGAGGTCGTGCACCGCAAACCCCATTTGCCTTCTGGAAGAGGCAGGCAGGAGGTTGGCCGCGCCGGCGGAACGCTTCCGATGCAATCGAGCCCAGATTGCTGATCGAGGACCTCCAGAACAACCAAAAATAGCCCGTTCGGCACTGTGTTGGTTCTTGACTCAGGCATTATGGAGCAGAACAGGGTCTAGTCCATAGGATCGCCAAGTTTCTCCGCAACAAAGAGTTCTACAAAGAAGTTGAGGGTCCGAAGTTGGAGTTGGGGGAGCATTCGGCATGGTGCCATAGGGATCAGTAGTGGATCCGCTCCGTTTTCCTATCTGCAACAACTATTTGGCTAACCAGCTGATACGCCCGCACTTCCCGTTTGCGGATGACCTAAGGCCGATAGGCCACCGCAGGGACGGTTAGATGCAGCATGACCTAGATAGGGCACATAAATTGTGTAATATGGCAGTTTCCCTTGAACATCGGTGAGTGCGGAATGACAGCAGATGACGAACATGGCGAGAGCCCGAGGGCACCAGCTACTGATAATAATCAATAGTGATGGAGTCCCCATGACAATATACCTGAAACCCAACGTGCACTGTCTGGAAGCTGTCAGAAGTGCCAATGGGGCTCTGCTACAGTTCCGGAGGGTAGTAATTCCGAGACAGCACGAGGTGCTGCTGCCCTCTACGCTGCCCCATTTAAAGCCCTCTTGAACATGCCGTGCAAGTGTGGCATCCAACCCTAATGAGGGACAAGGCCGTAAGGGGGAATATACAAAGGAGGTCCATGAGTATATTCCCTGAAATGCGAAATTTGAAGAACGGATGCTGGCGCCTATTTTGTTTCCCTGGGTTATAGAGGGGTATGAGGAAACATGATCAAAAGTTGTGAAATCATGAAGAAGAAGGCTCCTGGAGAGAGTGGAGGCTTTTCAGGGAAGAATCGATAAAAGACTTCGAGGCCATGAATTCATACTCAGAAAAGGAGATATAGTCCGGCAGTGAGAGCCAACTTCTCTGGGCTGAACGCAGTCAGAAGGTGGAATAACCAGCCGGCGTCGGTGGCGGTGGCTGCAACTATCGGTTTCAGAGAGATACTGGTAAATAATTGACCAACTTGACATGAAATATGAGCTATTTTTCTTACAAAAACGACCGCTAGAAAAGCCCCATGTATGTTCAGAAAGTTGCGCAGTAGATAAAAACCTCCGGTGTATTGGATGAAATTTGTACATTTGGAGACAGGAGAAAGATTCGGTTGGCAGATGTAGGCCTGGTGAGGTTACTGCTGTCCAGGAGCTACCCACATTAACGGGTTGTTAAACTGAGGGACTGCTTAGAGAAACAGAGACAAGAGCACCATGCTCGCTATGTCCTACACAACAAAGTCTGAAATTTACAGGGTTACTGAGCCCGAAAACAGATTTAAAAAGACCATAAAACGATGAATCGCATAACACGTAATGACAAGTTCCTCAAAGAGCCTCCCAGTCGAATGCTACCTGGACCACAGGAGAAGCCACCCCGTCAGGATGACAAATGTCAGGATTGCTCAAGGGTTGGGTCCGTGCTGGACACCCGCCTACTTCCCACGACAACGATCCCAGGTGGTGCGGGCCAGACCTCAAGAGAGGGAATATAAATGCTTACCCCCCCTAACAAGTCAATCAAGAGGACGGCAGAAATAATGACCAGCATTCACAAGCAGCTCCTAGGTACAATCAAAGAATGAAAGTATATATGTCATAGCAGCAAACTAAAATTGTGGGCCGGCATCATCCAGCCCGCCACAGACTCACTAGCCTCACTAGTATTCAAAACAAAGTCCTTGGGCGGATTTTGCTAAGTACCATCCTGCTGCGTCTACGAGGTAACTATCTTCTCCCTCCCCATCAACACGGCTCCTTGCCTGCCAGATCATGTGGACGTTCTGATAAAGGCAATCCATGACGGGCTGGTCTCAGGTACCATCTCCATAGACTTTACAAATGCCTTTCACCGGGTCCCGCATCTTACGCTTCCGCAAAAACTAGGGTTTCATGATAGTTCTGCTCAGTTATTAAGTCGTATTCGTGGTTTCTTTGCAGGTCGCTCCTTCAATGCAAAATAAGGCACCTCAAGCTCCTGCTACCCCCAAATCAACACAGTTCATTAAGGATTGGGTTGGCTTTCTCACGTCATCGATGGTTAGCCACCAAGTCGGCTTTTCGTGTCCTTAATTTCGTAAGGCGAAAATTTCCATCCATCCCTGTAATAGTTTTCAAGGTGTCTTATGGCACCTTGTTCCCCCTAGAAATGAACTTGGTAGCCAAACTGTACATTTGTGGTTGGTCAGAGATTGCGATACAATTGAGCCAGTGCAGAGGAAGGCAGCGAAGCAAGTTGGCAGCTTTTCCGACACACCGTACACCCAACGTGTGACCCATTTTGGTGTGTGATCATTGGGAACTCACAGATCTATTTCCGAAGTTCAGTTTGTTATCCACAGGCTTGGCGGGCATGTTATTTCCGCGATTCAGTCCGGGTACTCTCAGAGAGGACTTCAAAAACTTTTCAAGCGTCATCCCAAAACATTTTTTAAAGACCTCTTTGGTTATCAA
Organism: Fasciolopsis buskii; assembly: GCA_008360955.1. Taxonomy (NCBI): domain Eukaryota; kingdom Metazoa; phylum Platyhelminthes; class Trematoda; order Plagiorchiida; family Fasciolidae; genus Fasciolopsis; species Fasciolopsis buskii. The sequence goes on along the minus strand of LUCM01000369.1, from coordinate 15,998 downwards.
GTGGTATCTCTTTGTAACGATTTGTCCCAAGAAGTTACTGATACAAATTGTAACAAAACATTCAAGTTAAGGCTAGATAAGAATTTAAATCCTTCTCACCTCATACCACTACTCCCATCCCTAAAAACTAGAAAAGGCAACAATGAAAATAAACAAAGAAGGGATGCATTGTATACTTATAACCGACGTTTTTTCTCCTCTTTTGCTTCTCCTTGTGGATTTGGTGCCACAATGACGCTTCTTGTATAATCGGACGCTAACGTAGCAATGTTCTGTTGCCGCAAAGTTAAGACTACCATACTTTACCTTGCAGTAGAAATTAGACAGCTGCAAGTGAATGCTCGAGAGACCCAAGAATAAGAGACAGCAGGCGATCCAGGCTCTACACTTGAACCATGCATCCCACCAGAGCATAAAGACAAGGCAAGAGAGGAAAGGAAAACAGAGTTGAAAAGCGAGCAAAAAAGCGGAGGAAGAAAAGAAAAAAAATAATAAAAAGAAAAGGACAAAAAGGAAAAGAGTTGAGGTTTGCCTCCACCGTATGCATTACCACGCAAGTGCAAACCCAGTAAACAAGCATCTTCCATGCCTTCACGAACACCACATGTCCCACAGACCACCCATCGGAAGTTCTGCGGATGCGAAAGAACAGCAGCTGCTGCTAGCTCCTCCCTCTCACCAAATTCCTTCTCCCTTCTTGTCCATTCTATGACAGTTGAGGCCTCGTTTCCGTACCCTTCTTTGCCCCTCTGCCTGTCTGTTTTATCCAAAGCGCGGTACCCTTGACACGGCTCACTCCTGCGCCGTTTCAGTAGGAAATATACGGTTTTATAAAATGCAGTGCATCCTTGGGACCGCTGAAAACGAATGTTAGTTAATGACGCATGACCAGAGGGCATGCGATAGGTATAACAAGGTATAAGGTGGTTTTAAGCGAGTGCATCATCTGCAGCGAGCAACACATTCAGGCATTTCCTTCGCCTTGTTCATAAATTCCACACTGTCCCTGAAAAGCTTTTTTCGGACAAAAAAGGTACTTCGATAACTTTGGTCTGTTACCAAGCCTTAAGCCTACCACCAGAACCCTGCCCACTTAAAGGCCGCGGTTCCTAGACCCGCCAAACCTCCTTGACCTCGATCAAGCATCTCGCCGTATAGTCCTGTAACCTAACTGGAACTGGAACTGGAACTGATCATCGTGAAACCTCGTGAAGCTGGGTTAGGTTTCAAGGTCATAGAGCACGTTCGGGATGGCTCTTTTCCGCGCCTCGTCGGCTTATCGCGGCTGTGGGTTTCTTCGCATTCAGTCGTGGTAATTCGTTAATTTCATTCAGTGTGATGCTTTTCAAAGTCGTCTGATAGTGTGCAAGTCAAGTAGCACTCAAGCTGAAGATAAAGGCTCGCCTGCTGAAGATGCCTCGCCCAGCGCAGCGTCGCCGTCTGACGACCTTCATTTGCTGAAGGCAGAGAATGAAAAACTCAGTCTTATGCGCAGCGATCTGGAAGACAAATACAAAAGGTCTTTGGCTGAATCTGAAAACATGCGTAAAAGGCTAATGCGGCAAATAGATGAGGCGAAAATTTTCGGAATTCAAAGCTTTTGTAAAGACTTGCTGGAAGTGGCGGATATTTTGACGAAGGCAACTGAAATCTCCTCCCAGGAGCAGTGCGAATCTGAACAGAACTCAGCATACGCCAATTTATACGAAGGTTTGAAAATGACGGAGCGGCAGTTACTTAAGGTAATTTGGATTGTGCTTGTAGTGGCTACAGTCTTCAAACTAACGCCCCGCTAATTCCTAGTTGTCCAGCCTCTCTTCTGTTAGAGCCAATGAAATACTCACGAGAATCTGAGTAGTGATGCGCACTGATAGCAGGTGACACTATGAGAGCTGAAATTGTGAGTCCCAGCAAGTAATTCTTTTCAGATTTTAGGGTCATTTTTGAGAGGGCGAAGTGGGCTTGCAATCGGTTAACAGCAGGGGTTGAATTGGGGAAGTCTCAGGATGGGAGAATAATTCGGACAACTCCCCCTGTTTGTCCGTCGATATTGTCCGCTAGAAGCCACATCTGGCGAGGTGCTCAAATAGCTAGGATTTCGGTTAAGCGGAGGCCTGCTAAGTGACCGCAAACAATGAGGAACATTAATCACGGCCTCTGCAGTCCTCCTAAATCATTAGGCGCAAAACGGTCGGACGAAGTTAAAGTTATCTCAGCATTGGGACGCAGTACTCTAGGGATCTTTTTTGTGTTCACTGTATTGCTGAAACTTCCGATAGTGTTCAAAATTCACCTATCGAGCGGTTTCGCAACCAGCCACAAGGCTTTTAGAATAAACAGAAATCCATCTTTGTCAGGAGTGAAGATGAGGTTGTGGTATCTATTACCAAAATTTCTCAGGTGAACCTATTCTGAAGTTACAGCTTGGAGTTTTGCCGATTTATTGGGAAAGTGATGGGTTCTTTTTTGAAATGCGCTGGCATTCAATTCGGTGGGGATATTGCGGATTTTTTGTAGCCTTTAGTTTTCGTCAGTTATCCACTCGCGAGAATTGCGATCTTATTTGGTCAGGAGAGTTAACTGCTCTTACTGAAAGTAATCCGCATAGAATTAGTCGCTCCTTACAAATTCATTCCGAACATCCGGAACCGACTTCGTCCTTACTGCAATCTATTCCCGGATTTAATTATCTCCGCTACCAGCTGTTAAACTTACGTAACCTGCAAAACCGCCATATTTCCATAGCATCTTGTCCTCAGGGGACCTTGCGCAGTCTTGATGACGTACGCGAAAACCCTCGACAGAATTTAATTGGCTTTATGCAAAAGTTTTTGCAGCTTCAATTCCCATTCGTTCGCCGATCGAAAAAGTCCCTTGGCATAAGTAGCTTAGTTTACTTTAAACACCCTGACCTGACATGACGGTTTGCGTGCTTCCATGATCCAACAAGCTATACCAAGTCGAAACCTCAGTCATATCTGGAAGGTCGGTGAGTAGAGATCTGACGGAGTAGTCTTCGGTCCTCCAAGTTTGGGTTGATTCGAGCTGGTAACTCAGTGTGAAAAATGTATGGGAGAATAATTGATGCAAATAGATGGGCTTCCACTCAGTCACTCCTCGCTGCCTATCAGGCACGTCCTTGTTAGAATCAAAGGCTTTGGTTAGGAACCTTAATCATCCTCCTTAGCGACTGGACCCCCCAACAGTTCCAGTAACTGTCCATCATCTCCCGTGAGTTACTCACCTTCACAGAATTCTTTACTGTATCGGTCGTCGCGCAGGATAATCTGGACTGTGAGCCTCATTGCACCGGGCAGGGTGAGCAGTAGCAAATATGCTTCCGTCCAGTTTCATCTTTTAGTCGGGCTATCTTCTGGCCCCAACATTCTCTCTTTGTTTTTGTTGCTTACCCATAATGTCCCCCATTCGCAGCGATATCGTAAGTGGTTTTTCTTATGGTAGCGAACATCTCAAGGTTCGGCAGACTTTGAATCTCGACTCAAACGCACGCATTCTCGTGCGAGCCGCTCAACAAGCCTTCTCAGTAGACCCACTAGCGGTTGATGTTAGGTGTGTCAGCAAAACACGAATTCAATATTCGAGTTGTGTAATCTAACTAGATGCGCTTAATATCATCATAATATTTCCTGGGCACCTCAGTGCACGAAATAGCTCGAGCTGCCGGTCGATGTGGTGTAGGAATAGTCTTGAGTGACAAGGCTGAGGTGGTCCTTTCAGACTGGATTCCGATTAACGATCGCTATGAGACTCCAAGGGTCGGTTAGCGCTCGAAATGATAGCTGAATTAAGCGTAACGTCTCTCATCTAGACCTTTGCTCGACAGACAGTTGCACTGGCATGCAGAAGGATGAGTTTCGTGACCAACTCTCCACAATCGTCATACCGACAGAAGCCCTGATGCCGTAGTGTTAGCCGGTGATTTTAATGCCCAAATTGGAACACTCAATGCATGAGAAGCTTGTTTTGGTGGACTTTGAGTTTTACTCGTTCAGTGTACGGGTTACTGTTGTAGGCTTCTCCGATTATGTACAGACAATCGTTTATTACTACTCAGCACGAATTTTTGACACAGTTCACGTCTCGGCGACATGGGGTTCTAGCTCCACAGGTAGTCTGAGTCAAATTTGGCATGTCACACCAATCTATTATTGTCGAGGTTCTCTAAAACTAGATCATACTAGTCCACGTTCGTGGAGTCGGATCAGGCGCTGGTTTTAACGCGAATTTCGCTGCAGCAGAATGACCGTCGATCCAAACCGCATACTCGATTAGCCGCAGAACATTTGTCTGATCCGGGTGTTCGCATCAGTTATGAATAGAAACAATCGGATAAGCTAAGAACTCCGACGAACAGCAATGTTGATGGTCAGCGGAATTAAAACAAGCAGGCGATGCACTTGGCAATATGTTTTGCTCGCAATCTTAGATCTAGCGACCATCAAGAACACTGGATCTTTTAAGATTTACTAGATCCGGTGGAGTACAAACCCCAGCTCCTGAACTGTAGGGTCCACCACGTCTGGTGATGATAAATCTTAAGAAACGTAAAAATTGATAGGTCAAGATAGTCGAAGAAACAAAATTATCGACCAATTCAAGTTATATATATATATATATTATGCATATGTACATTACACACCAGCTTGGGAACAAGCACGGTGCCAACACAACAACATGTAAATAGAACTTCACAGAAAAAAAGGAAAGATCAGTAACCGGCGGCGACCAATTGTTATTTTGTTTTCATTGTACACACCTTGCGATATTTATTGATAAATTTCGGATTGTTTTTAAGGAGGACGAGTTCTACAGACAATCCATATAGCATTTGCGCCTTTGACTTCAGTTCTGAGCCATATCTCAGTCTCTAACTATCAACAATCCTCACTTCTTAGGCCTCAACCATGGAGGCAGGAAACACCAACCGAGGGCGAAACCGAAGCTACCTTTACACTTCCACACCAAGTCATTGCCTGGTCGATACGTTGCTTCTTCCAGCCTCATCCAGCAAATGCAAGAAGAGCACGAAAAGGTTGACGATGGTTGGCCCTAGGCAATACGTATCCTAGCCACCGAAAGCGATATAGAACGATTGCCTCAGTCAGAGGACGGCTGTCTGCACCCAACACATGACGGCGCATCTCGTCATTGCTCACTTGCTGTTCCCACCACAGACCGATGGTCGAAAACGGAAAGTCTCTAAGCATCTTGGACGCAGATAGGTCAGGTCTCACAACGTTAGAGAACACTACTAACTGTGGCATCGTGCTTCCTTCCCGTGAGGAAAGCCAGACGTCATGGTGACACCATGAGTGTCGCAGGTTAGCTAAAGCTGCTCCGGCTTTCGCCGCTCACGATGTGACTTCTTACCCAACACCACCTCAAGATGTGGTCAGGCTTTGGAGGTAGTTGAAACTATTTGTTGTGTCTAACCGATCATCACAGGCTTCTCTCAATCCTGGGCAAGTACCTTGCTCTCTCTCTGAAGCTGCGAAGCACATGCCGTGTCGGGATAACTCAATCGTCAAGCCGTCCGATGCGCGTTGAATTGCCATCGACACACTGTAAGTCGACACCAGTTCTCGGGAATAACGTCTGCAAACAGCAAGCCGGAGTTTGTCCAGATTTTCACCTTTCACTAGCCAATTGAAGTGCCCCACACACTGCCATGCCACTATCATGGTTTTTCTCGACTTGAAAAGCCCATTCGGCTCAGTCGACTGGACAGCGCTATTCAGTGCATTTCACCGGAATGATATACAGGAGAAGTTTGTCAACCTCTTGCAAACATTGTTCTCACATGCCTGTGTTCGCATATGGCCATACGGTGTCTATCAAGTTCACTCGAAATCACCCATGGGGTGTCCTACAAGGGTGCCATTCTTGTTCAGCTTCTTCATCGACGAGGTAATGATGGATGGTCTAGTTTTTCAGGATATTGGCTTTGAACTGACAACAATGGAGAGCTTTAGTCTAGATTATGTGGATGGCATTGTGTCCGAATTCGCGGAACATGTGTAAAGTCCACTAGACATACTAGCGAGGACTGTGACTTCATTTCCCATGTCATTTACACCTTTAAAATGTGAAGTCCTGTTAGAGGACTCGACGACGGCAGTACCCAACTTGATACCGAATAGGGAGCAACTAAGCATGTTGGAAGCTTCTTGCCTATAGATGGCAGCATAGTGTTGGAGATGTGCGTGCGTATGTTGAATCGAAGCGCTTGTGGCACCGACATTATAATTCACTGAAGTTGAAAGGTTGTTTGCGATATATCGCAGTGCACTCAGTTTTGTTGTGATTACGGGGCATGAAGTTTGCTTCCAGATCGTGTTTGGGGCTTGGAAAATTTCGATCATCGATGTTGGAATAGTAACACTAAGACTAAATGGAGCGACTAGATGAGCAATGTGAAGGTTAGTAATCTAATACTGGACACCGGTCCAGAGTATACCCTATCAAAGCGAAACGAGCCTATTATGCTTCATTGGCTGGGTTGCGTATTGCGCATGTCGAGCAAGTTTACCTTGCCGTGCCTTATTTTCCGTTCCTACGAGGGAGTGGGAGAATCCATGTGGAGGTTAGCCGGCGACGTGGAAGCGTGGAATGAGAGAAATGTAGATTTGCTTCAGGCCTTCATGCTTGGAGTCCACATGACTTCTCAACCATTTGACTGGAGACACTGAGGAATGTGACAGCGAATCGTAGACAGTGACGACCGTGTTGTCTCCCACCAGTGAAACAGAATGATTGAAACCACGTTTGTCTGTGTTTAGACCGTATTCTGTGTGTTGGCTATTATGGCATTTTTTTCTTGCCCCTACAGGTCCATTATTTGTCCTTATTTGATATTCCTTCCTATTGCGACGTGTAACTGGGAGAAAAAGAGGACAGCCAGTGGACCTTGCCCTAATATTTAAGGCTGAACGATGATAACGACTACTACAGGATGGCTTATCTCAACCCAAAGATCCAATCGTGCCTGGAAGGTCAATGGGTAGAGGCCTGACAAAGTAGTCTCCTGGTCCTCCAGGTCGGGGATTAATCTGAGTTAGTAGCTCAGTCACTAAAACTAGTGGAAGAATAATTGATCCAAGTAGGTGGGCTTCCACTCAGCCATACCCCGCTGCCTTGCGGTCAGGTTCTTGTCAGATCCAAAGGTTTTGGTTGAGAACCCTAATCGTTCTTCTGCTTATCGGCTGGACTCCCTAGCAGTACCAGTCCCTCAAACCCCATGAGTTACACGTCTACAAATAATTCCATACGGCATCGGTCGTCGCGCAGGATAATCAGGACCGCGCTGCCCATTGCATCGAGCGGGGTGGGTAGTGATAAGTATGCTACTGCTCAGAGTTCCCTCTCTTTTATTCAACCTGTCTCTTCTGTCTCCGACCCTTCTGCCTACCCATAGTATCTCCCGATACTCGCAACGGTTTATTGTCAAGTAGTGTAGTAGGTGGTTTCAGTCCGTTAGCTCACATTTTCTCAAGCCTCGTCAGCCTCTGAATCTGGGTTCCTTCAGTGTGCGCACTTTAATGCAGGCTGGCCAACAGGCGTGTTTGGCTCTGACAGCGGACTCACTTTCGATTGATGTCTGCTGTGTGAGTGGAACACGAATTCAGGATTCGAGTAGAGTAATTTAGCTAACTGCGCCAAACGTCTCGTCAAGATATTTTCTTCGCACTTCAGGAGAGGAAGCAGCTCAAGCTGTGGGTCAACGTGGTGTAGGAATAGCGTTGAATGAGAAGGCTGATTATGATGATGAGTCTGAAACTTCTGCTTTGGCTTTAATTGTAAAACTTGCCTTGAGAAAGACTACCCACGGTAGTCGAAACGTTGGCGCATTGCATCTACCAACAGCACTGTTATTAACATTATATCATTCACAATTAAAACCAGTACATCGATTTTTCGATGCACTGCTTACATCGTTTGGTTTTGCTCTGGCTGATTGAAATTTGATTATCAGTAGGTGGTCCTCTTTGCGTCGTGTCGGTTAGAGCCCATCACGACGAGGCTGCATTACCTAAGCTAGGCATCGCTAAACTCGAAAGGCGCCGCTCTATTCCGTTCTCCGTGGTCCACTGTTTACTTAAAACAGAGAATCTGACCTTGGGCCACGCACCACACAAAATTAGCCAAATGAAAACATTACGAAAGTCCTACGTGAAAGGCCTGAGAAAGTTTTCCTGTGGAGTATTCGGTCACGCCTCTTTGCCGGGACTTTTCAGTCGAGGTCTGCGGTTAGAGACTCCAAAGGGAAACCCTCTTCTGCAGCATGAACAGCTGATAAGCATCGCTCTTTGTAGCATGTCCATCATCCCTTTTAAGAAGACTTGTCAGCATGCGTTTTTTGATGTTCGCATCATACAGTGGTTCACTAATATAGTTATCTTTTCAACCATTCATCAAGGGATCCGACAGCGTCGCTGCGACCATTGAGTAGAGCACTGGGGGCAGTTCAGATAGTACACTTCCGCAGTGGATTTTCCGTTTATATATGCAATTGATACAGTACACGTATGAGTCGTTTTTCAGTAATGGCGGTCACCGGCAAGGCATAAGGCTGCTAGATCAAATAGACTGTCGTCCTTTTTCAACGGTGGTTGTGAATTGTTAACGTCGAAACTAGCAAAACTCTTGGGATCAATCTGGACAAGTTCCTTAGGACTGGTATGAACCACTGATTAAGTCGATTTACGAGAAAATGAGCAGATCTTTCCATGAAAGCCACAGAGGAGTTGGTTAAGTGTTTCATCCAAGCTGCTCGCGTGCATTATGGTCTGTCGATTTGCCTCGAGGAAGACACACGCGGGAGGATCAAGTCAGTTTCTGACCCGGTCGCAGTTGCGTTGGCCAAATGTTCACTCTGTGACGAATTTTAGATCATGAGCAGACCTTTCATGGACCCAAGATCTCCGTCTTCCTTAGTCTGAAAGCGTCGCTCGGTCCAGTTGAATCTGCAGTTATACGGCGTTGTCTCAAACTGAAGGATGCTCTAGGGGAATTCTTTTCTCTTTTCCGGCTGTTGTATGCAAACAGCTGAAGTTGAATTTTCTTTTAGCTGTCTTTTGCCCGAGTTCACAGCAAGCAATGTTCGTTGGAGTTGCTTTCTTTCGTCGCTTCTCTCCAGATTTGTAATCATTGTTAGCAGAAGTCGCTTGATCCTCATGTGAGAATAATGGTATCGATATTTGCTCAGTCGGTAAATTGCTAAACTTAGAACAGGCGGATTTTGTGGTTTTTAGTGAAGATCTCGATAAGTTACAAGTTTTTGTCGACCATGTGAAAGTGTAGTTACTTTTGGATTGCATTTTGCTCTTTCTATATGTAAAATCCTGTTGCAGTACTGTATTGACCCAAATCCAGACATTGTTACAGGATCAGAGGAGTTGGCGAAGTAGTTTTGTTATTTGAATAGTTACAATTCACCCGGTGAGGTATCTTGGCTTACTCATAAGATTTGCTTGGTGTTTATCAGTTTGAGATATCCGTGGTGTCAGCGCGACATCGGGTTATCAACTAAGGGCCGAGTTCTAGCTGCAGCATCCAAATGGGTTCTGCTATGCGGCCCAGAAACATGGCTGTTGTGGGCACGTTGTTTTAACATCGTCGTCTTCACAGTAGAAGTGATGAGAGGATCTTCCCAGTAACATAGGGTTTAGGCGTGAGGCATTGAACCGCAGAGTTTAATCTTTAGAAGAGGCAATAAGTTTGGATAGGTTTAGGTGATTGAGACGTATTAGGCACCCCCGTGGATCAAGTGCGCTATTCTCCAAAACAAACCGTGGTTGGAATATGGATCAAGATGGTTAGTTCATAACATGGCGAAAATATATAACCTTAACTAGCAAAATATCCCAAGCAGATCAAATTAGACTATCATGTTTGAGCTCGCGAGACCCCCCTTTGATATGAATTGACCATCCTAGACAGCCTCAAGGTCATAATAGCCGACCGCAGTATTAGGGATCCTACCAACTCTCCGTTGCCCAGCACTGCAAAGTTGATGTTATGCAGACGGTGCAAATCCGATTCGGCTGCTTTAATAGCGATATATTCAATTCACTCATTCCCATCGGTTTCGAGTCTCGGTTCGGACAAGGTGGACATGTGCTGTTATTGTTTTAACGAGGACGAGAAGACTAGTTCTCCCATTTTCCACTGATCAAGTGGGGTTTCTGTCTGATGGTGGACCTTTTCGTAAACAGCTTATGCCATCAATAGTTATTTCACTGACAGCCTGAATTCGGGAAACCATATTTATTTCTGATGAAGTTTTTAGGCTTATTTGGTCTATCCCAACCTGAAGGTCATAGATTCAAATCCTTTCTTTCCCAGTCAACTTCCCCACTTGGGAGCCCTCCGTTGGCCATGGCCCTCTTCTTGAATGTGCTGTGCATTGCTGTTCCACTGGTAAAGGAAGTAAATTAATGATGAAAAAACCATCTGTCAAAATTCGTTATCTTTTGAATTCTGAAGGCTCATGCTTTTTGTCCTGTTACGGTATTTTGTTTGCTTATTTTGGTATCAGCTTGTTTATCGTTCTGCTGCTATTTATTTCTTGCTGACCAGTTGACAGCTTCAGTATCTTAGTTCACTGGATAAATTCGCTGTCCAAAAATCCTATTGCAGGTGTTTGAACGGCATCACTTGGTTCGTATTCAGCCAACTGAAGGTGATCTGTTCGATCCCAACATTCACGAAGCCGTATTTCAAGCACCATTGCAGGAGGGAAAGAAGCCAAACACCGTAGCTGTCGTTACAAAAGTGGGCTATAAACTATACGAACGAACCCTCCGTCCCGCTTATGTGGGAGTCTTTGGTTCATAGCCTCTGTGACCACAGTATGAATTGCCGCCGGGCGGCGTTCAAACTGATTCCAAGTAGCGTTCTTCCGTGTATCATATTTCAAAGTAATCCTTGTGCATCGAATGTTTCACCTACTGAATCCAGCCATTTCCGGCTTTTAAGACGTAACAACAAGCTACGATCATTTTTTTGCTAGTCTCACTCCGGAAGGTCACAACTTTGAACATGCATTTCCACTATTAAGTCGTTGTCTTTTGGATGATGTTTGCACAAATGTTTCCTGTACAAATTATTTTCTGAAGCTCATTGATTAATTTTGAACGAGAGCCGTGACTCTCTTTTTCAGACTACACAATTTGGTTGTGCCGAAAATGGGCTAGCCTGGGTTACTTTTTCAGATAGTCGAACGCAAACACCAAAAAGGGGAACGTTGAGATTAAATGAGGGTAAACAATTCAGTCCCACCGCGCTGAACAGGTAAGTGGTGTGTAATCATTCTTTCGAGAAGTCCGATAATCGGGGTTTTTCGGAAAGCCTAACAATTTGACTTGATGAATTTGTCAGTTGCGCCTCCAAAGTGGTAATTAGGTCAGACCACAAGTGAGGTCAGTGCAGGCAAGTTGTTTCTTAAATTTCTCGATTGAGCTCGTCCACTATACTAGGAGTACAAATCCTGTTAACCTAGCACTTTGTTGAAAGGGGCTATTGCATTTGCTTGAGTGCCTCGTTGTGGTCTTTTGCCATCTTGTATCTTGTTTTCGTGGTAGTAATCTAACCAAGTCAAGTGAAATTTCGACTCTCACTAACCATTTTCTTGGAATTTTTCCCGCTTATCGATATTCACTTTACATCTAATCCGACTTTTGGGAGTCATGTGTGACACGCATGCTTGACTGCCATGCAGTCGGACACATTGGTTTCTGAGATTTTGACGCGTTGAGTGTTTCCCTTCACTCATCGTTCGATGGTCTCACACACTTAAGGACTTCATTCTTATCCATTTGCGCCTCATCCTCCGTGTATCAAATCATCCGGCTTTTAACGCTTGTTATCAAACCATTTTCAAAACTGTATCGAACATAAGTTTTGTGCATAAATTGTTGGACTGAATCCTAGTTAACAGATTCAGTGGAACGGTTTTGTAAGTGTGACTAAAGGTAGAAGGGCAGTTGCACTTCAGTGGATTTCGTAAACATGCTTATATTTCAGCCAAACAGCATCCGTTTATTATACGAGCTGGGAATTAATAAACAGCCGAGATTCACTGCTGCCAAGATCGGATAAAGGAGCAGGATGGGTCCTGCATAACCGAGGTGATTATGCAAAGAAAGTGATAGTTGTTTTAGCTGATGGTAGCAAATTAACGTACAAACCGAACGAAAAGGGCGAAACCCAAAGAACTGGGAATAAGTTGACCGGGATTCGGAAACGGATTAAATCGGGGAACTTCACCTCAGCACCGCTCTATGACAGGCTTGCAGCTTGCGGCTCTCAACTGCTCGAGGCTCTTTGGGTTACCAAAAGTATATAAGCCAAATTTACCTGAGACCAGTGCTCAACAGGAGCAACTCGGCCTATCGCGTCGTAATGGGTTACAGAAATTCTCGATCCTTTGTGTCAGCTCCTAACGGAGTATTGCTTAAGAGATTCCTTTGTGGAAATGGCAGAAGATCATGATCTGTCGGTCAAGAAATCGGTGACTTTAAATGTAGAATCTCTACTCACAAATATTCCGTTGACAAAAACGGTAGATTTCATTTGCAATTCGTTGATAGTGATATCATAATGAGCATCCCAGTGGTATAGCCTAAAGAGGGGGTGCTGTTGTGTACACTTGCTGCACAAGTTCTTCACATTAGGAAGTGCTTTAGACAGGACTGCGGAGTTGCAATGAGATCAACATTCGGACCCCTTCTGGCGGGCATATTCTTGGCCACACTCGAACTCAGTTCGATGCGCAACACCGTCGAAAATTTAAGGATGCACGCAAGATATCTGGACGATAAGTTCATATGTTGTGATTCTGCAACATATATTCGCATGTTGAGGATGCCCGGCGACTTTCTGTTTTCGACCACCGGTATGCAACACATTGCTTGTATGTAATGAGAACATGTTTTGGGTGCAGACAGCCGTCCTCTGACTGAGGCAATCGTTCTATATCGCTTTCGGTGGCTAGGATACGTATTGCCTATGGCCAACCATCGTCTACCTTTTCGTGTTCTTTTCGCATTTGCTGGATGAGGCTGGAAGAGGCGACGTATCGGCCAGGCAATGACTTGGTGTGGAGGTGTAAAGGTAGCTTCGGTTTCGCCCTCGGTTGGTGTTTCCTGCCTTCATGGTTGAGGCCTAAGAAGTGAGGATTGTTGATAGTTAGAGACTAAGATATGGCTCAGAACTGAAGTCAAAGGCGCAAATGCTATATGGATTGTCTGTGGAACTCGTCCTCCTTAAAAACAATCCGAAATTTATCAATAAATATCGCAAGGTGTGTACAATGAAAACAAAATAACAATTGGTCGCCGCCGGTTACTGATCTTTCCTTTTTTTCTGTGAAGTTCTATTTACATGTTGTTGTGTTGGCACCGTGCTTGTTCCCAAGCTGGTGTGTAATGTACATATGCATAATATATATATATATATAACTTGAATTGGTCGATAATTTTGTTTCTTCGACTATCTTGACCTATCAATTTTTACGTTTCTTAAGATTTATCATCACCAGACGTGGTGGACCCTACAGTTCAGGAGCTGGGGTTTGTACTCCACCGGATCTAGTAAATCTTAAAAGATCCAGTGTTCTTGATGGTCGCTAGATCTAAGATTGCGAGCAAAACATATTGCCAAGTGCATCGCCTGCTTGTTTTAATTCCGCTGACCATCAACATTGCTGTTCGTCGGAGTTCTTAGCTTATCCGATTGTTTCTATTCATAACTGATGCGAACACCCGGATCAGACAAATGTTCTGCGGCTAATCGAGTATGCGGTTTGGATCGACGGTCATTCTGCTGCAGCGAAATTCGCGTTAAAACCAGCGCCTGATCCGACTCCACGAACGTGGACTAGTATGATCTAGTTTTAGAGAACCTCGACAATAATAGATTGGTGTGACATGCCAAATTTGACTCAGACTACCTGTGGAGCTAGAACCCCATGTCGCCGAGACGTGAACTGTGTCAAAAATTCGTGCTGAGTAGTAATAAACGATTGTCTGTACATAATCGGAGAAGCCTACAACAGTAACCCGTACACTGAACGAGTAAAACTCAAAGTCCACCAAAACAAGCTTCTCATGCATTGAGTGTTCCAATTTGGGCATTAAAATCACCGGCTAACACTACGGCATCAGGGCTTCTGTCGGTATGACGATTGTGGAGAGTTGGTCACGAAACTCATCCTTCTGCATGCCAGTGCAACTGTCTGTCGAGCAAAGGTCTAGATGAGAGACGTTACGCTTAATTCAGCTATCATTTCGAGCGCTAACCGACCCTTGGAGTCTCATAGCGATCGTTAATCGGAATCCAGTCTGAAAGGACCACCTCAGCCTTGTCACTCAAGACTATTCCTACACCACATCGACCGGCAGCTCGAGCTATTTCGTGCACTGAGGTGCCCAGGAAATATTATGATGATATTAAGCGCATCNGAACTCGTCCTCCTTAAAAACAATCCGAAATTTATCAATAAATATCGCAAGGTGTGTACAATGAAAACAAAATAACAATTGGTCGCCGCCGGTTACTGATCTTTCCTTTTTTTCTGTGAAGTTCTATTTACATGTTGTTGTGTTGGCACCGTGCTTGTTCCCAAGCTGGTGTGTAATGTACATATGCATAATATATATATATATATAACTTGAATTGGTCGATAATTTTGTTTCTTCGACTATCTTGACCTATCAATTTTTACGTTTCTTAAGATTTATCATCACCAGACGTGGTGGACCCTACAGTTCAGGAGCTGGGGTTTGTACTCCACCGGATCTAGTAAATCTTAAAAGATCCAGTGTTCTTGATGGTCGCTAGATCTAAGATTGCGAGCAAAACATATTGCCAAGTGCATCGCCTGCTTGTTTTAATTCCGCTGACCATCAACATTGCTGTTCGTCGGAGTTCTTAGCTTATCCGATTGTTTCTATTCATAACTGATGCGAACACCCGGATCAGACAAATGTTCTGCGGCTAATCGAGTATGCGGTTTGGATCGACGGTCATTCTGCTGCAGCGAAATTCGCGTTAAAACCAGCGCCTGATCCGACTCCACGAACGTGGACTAGTATGATCTAGTTTTAGAGAACCTCGACAATAATAGATTGGTGTGACATGCCAAATTTGACTCAGACTACCTGTGGAGCTAGAACCCCATGTCGCCGAGACGTGAACTGTGTCAAAAATTCGTGCTGAGTAGTAATAAACGATTGTCTGTACATAATCGGAGAAGCCTACAACAGTAACCCGTACACTGAACGAGTAAAACTCAAAGTCCACCAAAACAAGCTTCTCATGCATTGAGTGTTCCAATTTGGGCATTAAAATCACCGGCTAACACTACGGCATCAGGGCTTCTGTCGGTATGACGATTGTGGAGAGTTGGTCACGAAACTCATCCTTCTGCATGCCAGTGCAACTGTCTGTCGAGCAAAGGTCTAGATGAGAGACGTTACGCTTAATTCAGCTATCATTTCGAGCGCTAACCGACCCTTGGAGTCTCATAGCGATCGTTAATCGGAATCCAGTCTGAAAGGACCACCTCAGCCTTGTCACTCAAGACTATTCCTACACCACATCGACCGGCAGCTCGAGCTATTTCGTGCACTGAGGTGCCCAGGAAATATTATGATGATATTAAGCGCATCTAGTTAGATTACACAACTCGAATATTGAATTCGTGTTTTGCTGACACACCTAACATCAACCGCTAGTGGGTCTACTGAGAAGGCTTGTTGAGCGGCTCGCACGAGAATGCGTGCGTTTGAGTCGAGATTCAAAGTCTGCCGAACCTTGAGATGTTCGCTACCATAAGAAAAACCACTTACGATATCGCTGCGAATGGGGGACATTATGGGTAAGCAACAAAAACAAAGAGAGAATGTTGGGGCCAGAAGATAGCCCGACTAAAAGATGAAACTGGACGGAAGCATATTTGCTACTGCTCACCCTGC
>LUCM01000366.1:0-16971 GCA_008360955.1 Fasciolopsis buskii | reverse complement strand
CGATAATTTATTTTTTGTCCCAACTGAATTTCGTTGAACGTGAATATATATTCGGCGCAGTTATTGGAATTAGTTGTCGAAACTAAACGGAAATGAATCTTCGCCATAATCCGAATCACTACAGAAGTTCAGCCATGTCTAAATAGTTCTCATTCAAGTAATCATTAGATAATTTAGTAAATTGTAACTAACTTTGAGAATGCTTAAAGCTACAGTCGTAGACCTCAGTAAATCTCAACCTTTACTGCATACTGTAGCTGATAGTGCTTGCTTGGCATAAAGCGTCTGTGGAGTCTGCCCTGAGGTTGGTATTTCCCACTTATTAAGGTCCACAGATTTTCCCATTTATATTTGCTTAACCGAAAACACTATAAATTATGTGATTCATCTCGCAGCATCTGCACCAAAGGTACCACGGAAAACCATGAAGGTTGTTTAATTTTTCTTTTTCCAGTTCCTCTCTCGGGACAAACTTTGGAAACCAGACCGTCACAGAAGACGGTAGGATATAAATCATAGCCTTGAAAGCAAACGGGCTGGTTCTCAACTAATTATCAGAAATAAGAACCAAATGGCAATACCCAAATCGGCTGCTGGATTTTGCAACATCAAAACTTTTACATACATAATAAACGACTTACAAATGAATTCTTTGTTGAAAGTGAAGATAGTAAAAGCAAACTTGGAGGCTTTCGCGACTCCTTAATGTCTGTTAACATTCGTTTGTAGATTCGAGCTCTAAATCATGCTGCGCCGATGTTCGATAAGGCGTTGAGAGTCAGGTATGTCAGCTTGATGGCTGTTTTTCAGCTCACAACTACTTGTGCCAGTTTCGTGTCTAAGTTTTGTCGGAATAAATGTGCACTACAGATGATTCCTGGTGGGAATGAGACGTGTGCCATGTCTCTTTTGTTCTTAATATCGAGTTGACATTAGAAGCTCATTTGGTCCTAGAGAAGCAAGTTCTAAGTCACCCATAGTTTTAAGCAAAATAAAATACGCAAATATCTACTGGGTGGCATAAGTGTCCTCATGTAAAGTTGGTGACATCGCCTACAGTGACAAATTGCAAAGTGGTTACGAAAACTATGCAGGTTATCGGTGACATCAGTGGTTCGAGTACTCAAATATGGGACCATATAAAGTTTGAGAATCCTTCCAACATATTTTCAAGTTTGAACAGAACAAACTCACTGGATTGCGCAGCTGAAAACGCTGACGAAGTTAGCGCTCGCTACAACGATATTTTAGTGAGTTAACCATGAGGGATAAAGATGCTGAATTCAGTTAATTTAGTCTGGGTCCAATCCAGCATTTCGATTGCAGATATTGATGCCTAGTCATATATCTTAAGTTCCGGGTAGTGGACGGTGACTGTTTCTGAAAATGTTGATATTTTCATGTTTATGGTTACACAAACAACACGATAGGTCGTGTGCGCCAGTCTGAAGGTGTGACCCTTTAGCTGTCTACTTTGCCACTCCGAGAGTGAACTGGTCCTATATAAAAAATAAAACATTGAAGTTATTTCTAATGCCCACCGTCGGTCATTTACGTAAGTGTTACACTGTTCTAACCATGGGCGATGCTGAGGAAGAAGTCGGTAATTCCAATTTTGTTTTCTGTTCTGAGGCAGGCGCCATTTTGTTGGCTGCGTTTAGGTTCATCCGGTTCAGGGAACAATGCCGAGGTCATCTGACTAGCGTAAATTTTCGTCACTGTTGGGTTAGGCCTTCGTTTAAGCAGACTGTGTACATGAGGAGGTCAAAAACGTGTGGTCAACTGGATTAGGCGGCTGTTATCAGGATGGTCAGAGGTTCGAATCCCAGATCCGACGATCAGTTCGATGGCAGAAGGCAACTCGCTAACTCCCGGCTTCTTGCTATGCCTGATCTAATGTGAACTTATGCGATTTTACGCCATTTCAAGCTTTAGGGTCAGGGTTGCCGTTTCTCCTGTGTGGTGGACCGTGGGGTTAGGTGGAATGTCCCTTCCACTGCACTTATACTTCAAGTGCCAATAGCAAGGGCAATGTCTTTCCATTGTATATTCACACAGCAAAAGCTGTAGTCAAATTGGATAGTTCTATAGTTGTTGCTTATAAAGAACCGATCAAAGCAGGTACTATTCATTTTTTTGCATTGATGAATTTAATTGCTGCGTGGAAATTAGACTTTGAACCAATCCAACGGTTTATCTCGCACAAAGACAAACAGTTCGCTGTTTTTTTGCCGTACAATTTCCGTGCAATTTTGGACTTGACCCTTCCTGTACGAACCTGCTTTTGTAGACTGTCATGTGCGCTCTGATGTGATATACCACATACTTACGCATCTGTGTAAAGGACAGTTGAGACGATTGCGTATGTCCTTCTGTGAACACAATGATAAGCAGATGCAAAAACAGGCTTTTACAAGAGCCACTTTCGGGAAAATGTGAACAGCACTTTACTGGTGAAACTTGAATTAGCACTGGGCAACATTAGTGCCGAAAACCGCATATCCCTCGAAATGCAAATACCTAACAGTTCATTTGCCTTTTTGATCGGCAAATTTCGTTGGCATTCCATTGACTGTCCGGGTTATTTTAAATTCGACGAAGTTCAGTGCATTTGGAGATTTTATTTCCCTAGGGGAACGGATATTTTGATGTGGTCTTACGAGGTCCGCCATAGTTCCCGTGGATTCTTCTTGTCATTATGAATTAGTAAGCATGTCGATGAAATTTTGCCTTTGCAGGTCTTGGTGACGCCACTTCGTCTATCTCCGAAGACGAGTAATAAATAAGCTAATATGTAAACCGAAGGGAATTCTCTCTGTAACAAAGGTGATTTGAATCAAAGCAGATGGAAAATGAGACGTTTGTTATGCATAATTACATCTGCTGACTAGAGAACTCAGTCTTGTGCGCTTATTTCAGACTGCGTTATTTCGACCAGGTGGCGGACAACTTACATGATGCCTGGAAAAGAAATTTTCGTAAAATATGGCAGAAGTGTGAATGATTTCATGTCTTTCATTCTTTATGATCTTATCCCATAATGTTATCTTGTGGAACCTGTAGCCTACCGTCTGAATAAAATCCAAGTTTAAAACTAGCAACTCTGGCTTTACCGGCCGTTTCTCCAGTTTAATTCATGTGAAGGGTCGTACACAAAATGAGTGTGACAAACAACTATTCTGTTTGCTTCTGTTTGCTGTCCAGATTTATAAAAATATCACAATTGTTCGGTTAGGAGTTCTGGACTAATTTTATTTTTTCATGCTGTTAATTTATCATTGTCCTCTGCTTTGATTAAAACTGCACCATTCCCGGGGTCAGTTGAAGTAAATTAAATCAAGACTCCAGTTAGGGGGGGACTGTGTTCGACCCTAAGACACTCACTACCCGTATAGGTATCGGATTAAAAATGGTTGCTTAATGCATCTATCCTCGGCTCTTTAGAAGTGTTTACTAGCCACGATCAAGCTTGAAGTTAGATCCCAATATTCTGACAGCCATTTGGCAGGATCATATATAAACAGAAAAAAGTGTGAATAACAAGTCATTTCGAGTGTTGAAATCATTAGAGGGGAATAAGAAAAACCAATGAGGACAGAAATTGCACAAGTGAATTGTCATTTGGTAAGGAAAAACGAATTTAGCGGACAACGTTGCTCAGGCTGTTCATAGTGCAATGATGTTTTTCTTCAGAAATTCATTTTGACAGTGCCACTGGCGAACATCCAACCGTCATTAATCAAATATTTCAAATAAATTATCTAAAACAGTGGGAAACTAAATGTTTATCACACAAGGCAGGATCTGGGGGTGAGAAAACCAACAGTCAGAATCGGTCAGCTGGAGGAAGCAAATTAGAAACCGGCCCACCGGATGTATAAATTCTCTGTGCTATTGGGAAACTTTACCAAAGTTTTAGGTGGCTTGTAGCAGGCACTCCAACATTACAATCTAACATTCATGGAAGTTAAATTCCCTTGCCTAAGAACATGACAACAGCAATTCACTCGCATTTTCGGAACCTGCGAGAATGTGGAAAAATACTTACAACACATTGATTGTCTGGGACAAGTATACAAGTTAGCATGAGACTGTTTTCGTGATGGAGGTGATGGTAGAGAGTCATGGTTGTACTAATAATTTTGTCTTCCGGTATTAAGGTCACCGTATTATGGAAAGCCTAATGATTTAACTCTTTTATTCCTTAAGATAACGTGATAAAGTGCACCAGGCAACGGTTATCATATCGCTAAGTATAAACTTGCTCAACCCTTTAATTTTCCTATCATTGTATAATTTTTCTTTTGTCCTCTGGATGACACAGTTGATTATTACGATATTATTAGCAATAATATGTAAACGGCGGTTTCTGTTGTTACCCGTAAAGGCAACCCAATTTGGAGAAAAAACAAAAAAGTACAGTAGGAAGAAATCAAAAGGCGGAAGAGATAACTGAAAACTTACCAGCGATCAGATAAACGAAATACGAGCAAACCATATCATCAACTCAGTCAAAGCTTCTGGTCTCTTGTCGAGATGTCTCGTTTTCCGCGATCTGAAAACATTTGTTGACTAGGGTCGCACAAATGCATCACGTCTTAAAGCAACTGAACAGGTTACAACCATCGCAAGATGGAAGGTTGGCCCTAAATCCAGTCACGTTCTTCTAAACCTTATGCTCCTAGGTTTATTTCTTTATTGGCCTAAAGCGGAAAGTTTATGCATGCCATTCAGTATGTACCGATTACCAGTATTCAAATGATCATATGGTTCACAGACTAGCTTAATTGGGTGAACTTAATCTCAGCGCCTTTAGCATATCACATGAGGCATGCTTTTGTCTCTGGCGGAGACTTTGAACGTGGCTGTGCTTTCGCAACATCTGTGGAAGTTGTCGCGTACCTGTCTGTACATTACTCGTATTGCTGTTTCGTTTTGTTACCCTGATGGCAAACCTCGGTTCTGCCATTAAGTAATGCTCTCCAGGACAACAAACTACCGGCAAAATGCTGACACCGTCTAACGAAGAACTATACCTTGCTGTTTGATCCTCTTCGGTATAATGGCGAGGAAGGGATGGAAGAGTATTTTCACAACGCCGCAGGTTATCCAAAAGAGCCGGCCGATCCGCTGCTCTTTGTAAAACCCGTAAACACCAGGTGCCTTTTCATGATGACCGAGAGTAACACACTTGTGCTTGTCTGACCTTTTCAGGACCTATGAATACTCCCAGCTGAGAACGATTTTAGCATTACGGTGATATCCATGATGAATTAGCTTACTCTAGCAGTTGTACCGGGTATTGCTTTGCTTGTTGTATTTCACAACGGAGATGAGATAGTGATCATTAAATATCAACAATCAGTGGTGTCTTCATGTCGTGCCATTTACAAAGCTCTTAAATTTGCAATAGTTTCTCCTTTTCTGATTGCAAATCTAAATATCTGAGTAATTTTTCGTTGATTTTGCTAAATAGTGCATATATTTCACCCAAATTCTCAAGTGGAAGCTACCAAGGTTTTCTTGATTCAGCTCTGAGTAACTTTAGAAATCATGGAGGCATTTCCTTTTGCGTGAGTGCCGATGATTTTAATCGACCCGACTTTTACTACATCCCTATTCTGTTCCGTTTGGTAACCAGTCACCTTTCCTAGTAGATTGGGCTTTTCCCCTTCACATCAACCCCTTATTGGCTATTCTGATCTTGCAAAGAAAAGGATTCTGCTTACGGCGTTTAGGTATGCGAATCGTCGACAATTTACATTATGTCGCGGCTGCAGCATTCGCAGGAGGCAGATTTGTTCGCAAAGCTTTATGATGCTGAGTGAGAGAGATTTCTCCTTAATTTGTGACACCGACTTCTCCGTGTTCAGGAACCTTCTGAGGAGTTATTTTAATTTTCTTTTTATTCTCTATTCTCCCACCTAGACTGTTTACATTAGCCTCGGTGATTTCCAATTCCCCGGTTTTAGGCAACTTTATCTTTGGAAAGTGTTTTTTCTCTCAGAGGCAGAAGTCACGTAACAGTCATGCAGCCAAAAAAATATAATTAAGTAAAATCCTTATCTATGTACAATTAATTACCTGGGACACAAAATCTATCAGGAAAACTGAAAGTTATTTAATGACTTATGTGGAGATTTAGTTTAAGCCAGGTTTGCTGTTGCGGATATTGAAGCTCATAATAGGTTATTCAACAAGGTCGTTTTCCTCGTACTAAGGTTGTCTCTTCACGAGTCCCTGTATTTTCCATTTCAAACACGTAGGTATCCGAAAAAATGCTTTTTAAATACCCAAAAAATTCCAAATCGGACAACCTCAGGCCTATGCTGTTCAGGCAAAGAGAGATCCGTTTATCTTCTCCATTCTTTTAATTATTAGTGACAAGTTGCCCGACTTTTGGAGTACATTTATCATAACTCTTGTTCATAAAAAGGGTTCTCCAAATCCCTTAGTTATTTCAAAAGTTTTGAAAAACTAATTATGCCACCTTTTGTGCCTTCCTCAATCGTTAATAATGATCTCGTCTCGACAAAAGGGCAAAGCGGTTAGGATCTGCCTTTCTAACTACAGTGATGCATTTCATTACTTCGATGGTACTAGTTAACCTCTATTTCCCCCACGTGGGTGTAAAAACTTTCTATATTTTGGTTCTGATTGATTACTTTCACAGCCGAAAACTATTCACCCCTTGCAATGGCCCGACTACATCTTTTAATACCTCTACCGTAAGATTTTGTCAGGGTTCAATATTATCCTGATTACTTTTTTCAGCCAACGTGTGTTCCATCCTAGGCCATGGCGAGGCGACTGGTCAACCGTATTCATACAACTTCTGGTTCTCGATTTGTCAAAATGGCACCGTAGAACTTTTAGAATGATCCACGGAAAACAATCTGTCCATTAATTTCGGTACATGTTGGCACACAGTAATTTTTCCTTATTAAGGGCATGAAGCATTCGGTTTTTACTGACGCCTTGACCTAATATCGTTAATCAAAGGACGGCTAAACCACCAAGATTTTGTAAATAACCTTGTTTTGGCACTGGACTAAAGTTTAACGTGATCACGGCATTTGAACCACACTTTCGAAAAAATTAGACTGTTATCTTTTTAAATTTCGCACCACGGTTTTCACTCCGTAGCCAAAAATCTTATGAAAAAGTGTTTTTATGCATATTCCACCTTACTGTCTCCAGACCTATCACGTCATTTGTCACGACATCTTGTCAAAATTCCTGAGATTAATTTAGCGATCCCTCCTAAGTTCTTATCCACCCAAGTATCCATTCACTGAACTCCTCCTTCCCAAACACGTGAAGACTTGGTTGAAGAACTTACAACCGGAATAGTCACTCAGTTCTGTCGCCCCAAGCACGAACACCTGGAGAGCGCATTTCCCTCTGTTATTTATTCCAATTATAAACAAGTTTATGCGCGCACCAAAGCTTACAGTTGGTGCACTGTTTCGTATCTAGATGTATTGGTAAAGAACCCCGGAAAAGCAACACTAACAGATACGGTTTGAAACTAACGCTTACCACTACTTAATATTTTCGCTCAATCATTGCAAAATTATTGATTGCACTGAGAGTGTCTTTCGTTAAAGTAAAAGCGGAATATTCGCCTTTCGGATTGCATCAATGCCATTACTTGATTTGACTTAAAGTGAATTATATACTAACCAGTGCAATAGGTGTAAAGAATTGAACTAAACGGACTAGTCTTGTGTAGTTTTTTGTGGGCATACCTCTTCGAGACTGGAACGAAACGACTTGTTTTCCTGAGTCAATATGGACTCTTAAGTTAACTCCAGTTAACTATTCGTTCCGTGCAATCAACTGTTAGGTCAAAATATCGCATAAAAACAATGAAGCTTTGGTTTGAGCTGAAAAACCTGATCGGATTCTTGCTCTTGCAGGTGATGTTTCATTTAATGGTCTCCACAAACCACTTTTTTATTCGAAATCCTGACAAGTCACAAAACAAAAAGGGAGATAGATAGCTTTTGTTAGCATAAAGCAATTCGTAATTTCATCATATACGAACCTACTGTTAATTACATAACAGTTGAGCAACGCACAACGGATGATCATCCTGCTGCCACAAATGTGTACATTTTTTTCAGGCCCTTTCAGTGCCCAATCGGCGAGTGACGAAAATGTCCAAGTCACGTGTTTTCTTCCTTAAAAGACCAAATCTGTGCGGTAGTAGCAGCTTCTTTCATGCAAATGGTGGAGTGCAAAAGCAATTACATGGCTTGCTACTGGTGTCGTACGAAGTGGCAATGCAAATCGATTTTTTTCATGCTACTCGTATTCGCTGCGCCTAATAGCCAGTTAATACACTGACAAGGTTATTTAAAGACGTTTTTCGAGTGATAGCGAAATCGATGAACGACTTATAACACAAGGATTTTGCAATGCAAAATGCCATGTTCCCAGTGAATTACAGGAGGCAATTAAATTTAATATATATGTGAAAACTCATTTTCTGAAAGTCTGAAACGTATTTCCCCATTGATCCCTAGTTCACTCCCTTGCGTATTCACTCCCTTGCTTACTCGGAAGGATAAAACGAAGATCAACCAGATGTTCTGTTTGTGAAAGCAAGTTTGTGATTAGCTCAGGTGCTCAGTTTAAACTGAATCGATTAGGTTCTGTTTATTTTAGAATTTAGAGAATCATGACTGGTTTTCAAAGTAGTCTTGAGAAACGTTATTCACTTTAGGTGAAATTTTGAGCGACCACCGACTAACCGAACAATGCTGCATTATTGAATATTAGAAATTCCCACAGTGCATCAAACCATGCCCACGTTTTCGTTGAGCACAAAATGCTACTTGGCAAAAGCCCACTGCGACAGTATGCCGTGAGTTTTCTTTAGGTGAGTTCTTTGTCAAATGGTCGGAAGAAATGTTTATAGGTTAGGTGCGAAAGCAAACCAACTTAAATAAGCAAACATGTGGTGTTTGTCCACTTGTGAACCCTCATTTCGCCTAGCGTTTACACCTTGAGTGAGTTAAATATTCTGCCCCATCACAATAAACTGCCAGACAGACGCATTAGTATTCATTTCCGGGACTATCTATTTACTCAGTCGGTTGTTCGACGACGTGCTTGACTCAGTCAAAACGCGACAATTAATTTTTAACTCACTTCTTCCGTAAAATATCACGACAGTTTGAATGATTGTATGCAATTTTAGTGTAAATTGACGATCAAATAGGCGAACAACAATGTCTCGAAATCAGCCCAGCTTTTCAAAACATTTGAAAGTAACACTCGTACAGGACCGACAATAAAAATAAAACACGTCAATATGCAATAGGTCGAGCAGAATATTCCCCATAATCCACGAGCTGGTCATCACTGACAGGTCAAAATTTCCTCTGTTAGTAAGACTACAGATTTCCTATCCTAATACAATGACTGGAATTCGATATTCATTGAATGCGACAGATTTCCAGCGCATGGCCGTACGTGCTTCAAAATTATACCGCATCTGATCACTCCATTTAGTGAACTCTGTATGGTTAAACTTATCTGTTTATGACAGACAGTTGTACTTCAGGCGTACGTGCGGAGACATGCTCAATCATTTGGTTAGACTGACGATCATTGGACAACATTGAAGTGTAAAATCTGTGTGAAAAATTCTCCTGCTTGAGGGTCATTTTTGGAGCGACAAACATTTATGAAACCACTTCTCATGTCCGAATTTCCTAGCATAAGAGATGCTAATAACCTCATTCTACTCTCATTTCACCTGATCAGAACAGACAAACTGAAAATGGCAACTATGATTTACTGATATCTAGGCCAAATACTCCGTTCATACGAAGGAAAAAAGGTAACTGGTTATTTGCTATCAATTTTTCTGAAGATGCCGATCTTTACTGATCTCACGCCGAATAAATAGTGCCAACAATAAGGTGTTTCAGGAACATAGCGTAACAAAGTGACACTTAGTTATTTGATAATCGTAGCACGTGGTTTAGACAAACTAGGAATATCAAGGTGAATGATATCGACCTCAGTATACAAACCATTATCCTGTGTTTTGGCAGTCAATTTACTTCGGCCGCAGGAGTCCATTCAGCAAGCATAAATGCGTCTGACTTGCGGATGCTATAAATCTGGAGCGAATGGCCGGCTGTGGCCGACCGGTTCAGTCTGCAGGGTGGTCCAGAACACTGGCCAACATATTACGAAATGAATCTCGCGAATAGCTGCGATATTCTTCTTTAAAACCGTAGAATGTTCTCAGGAATCTCTAGTGACAAGAATAACCAAATCATTCACTGTCCCAGCATAGCAGCCGGTTCCCTGCTATGCTTTTATATTTCTTATTTGGAGTCTACTTCTAGCACACTTGGCATACTGGAACAAGACGGTGAGCTCCATTGTTTCATCAGCGCAGTAGAAGGTAGGCATTTTCATCGAACTAATAATCTGTCCCCTTCAAAAAATTACTAGTTTCTCCTATAACCTCGAACTTTTAAAATGAAAATGTATCTTGTTCTTATCCGCAAATTGTCATATGTAAGAAATTCATCTTTTTGGCACCTGACCAGCAATCGAATTCCCATCTTTTTTCTATCTTATTAGTTGTCATGCAATCGCTCCTAAACTTAAGGGTCTAACTTGGTTGAATTTTCAAAAAAGCAGAGATTTTAAGTCAATTTTATTTTGCCTGCGTAACTTACAGAGAAAATCTCTTCAGACAGGATACTGTTCCTCGAAGTTTTAATGAATGGGTATTTTTCTAACCAAACTGATGGGTAGGGATTTCCGGGATTCTGTTAGCATTGACATCAATAATCCAAAAATCCCAAGCAGCATGTTCAGCCCGAAGGGGAGGGGGATTGTATTCATGCCCACGAGCATTGTCCTAACGGATGCACGTGTCGGTTGGCCTCGATCATAAACGTGCACACAAATACAATCACACGGAGGTAAACACACAAATATCGGAATTTTAAGCGTGTACAGCTTAGTTGCGTGAATATCCCCCAGATTAATTTGAGTGAAACTGCGTACAGGAAGGACGTGGTAACTGAAAAGACGGGTATTCGCTACTTCCAGCTTAAAAGCTGGTTAATACATTCAGAATTTGCTCTGACTGGCTGCCCTTCGGATTTCGCTCTCAAGACACGAACCGCAACTCCGGTCGATTCTGTCCTCGAGTGTCCCTCTTATAAGAGCTCATCAGTGGTGTGTATCCATTATGACACCCGGGGTTTAAATCCGGGCGCTTTCCCAGGTGAAGCTTGAATTACCATTACCCTGCTGGGCCAAGTTCGTTCAGGTGCCTACTTAATAAGAGTCCACAGTGCCCGACAGCTTCAAAGGGAGACGTGATTACTCGTTTCTTACTCCAGTCGAATGCCTCGCACCAAGTCAGGTCTGCCCAGCAGGGGTCAGTTTCAAACTCTAGATGCGACGAGAAATATGCACTACTGATGAGATCTAACAACAGCGAAACCCGAGTCTGGTGTTTCCCGAGTGAAAATTTGACCGGAGCAGTTGGGGTTTTTCTTCTTAGTAGTATGTTTCGCATACGGATGGGTGAACTAAATTTCCCTGGAAGCACATGACCGGTTTCGCAGTTATTGACGTCCTTCCAGTATGTGTATCCGGCATTCTCCTGTCCAGCCATCCCTATACTAGTGTGCTGCGCATCTTTCTTAGTTTCTCACTAGAATCTCATTTGAATCGTTAAGAGCGTGAGTAGACGATAAGTCCATTTAAGAATTACCAATAAGAAGAAAAACTAGTACTTTCAGGTCTTGTGTCCCCTTCCTAAATGTTAGCTTTCCTGACCGACGAAAATCCTCCGACGAATCACTGTGATTCTTAAATGAACTTATCATCACGCTGTTAACGACTCAAATGAGATTCTAGTGAGTTGAGGTTTGTTCTATGAGAGCGTAGTCCGACGGGTAATAAACCAAAGCAGTATATCACCAGTCCCACACAATACTCCCAAGTAATAGTGAGATGTGTACATGGACATGTATAAATATAAATATATATATATATATATATATATGTATTTCCGTGAAACATTACAGGGTGAATTTTGTTATCCACTTCGAGCATTGCTCAGACCTGATGCCCTAAGTGTAGGTGTTTGCAAAAGTTTCAAATTTTTTTGCGTTTTAGTGGCTGAAATAAAGGTTAGACCAAAATACGTTCCATCAATTTATGAAGGAGGTATCCGTTCAATAGAGATCCAAAACCGCGTAGATTTACGGCTATTTGAAACTCCGTTACAGTTTAGAGAAAGTGGTGATGAAGTTCGATCCCAGACGCGTTGTCATGGCACATGCGATCTGTTTTCGACCAAGCAAGATCGCCACCGCGTTTTCTCAGCTCACGCATGGCTGCTGCTGCCTGGCCTGTAGGCCATTACAGTTTAGCTGTGAACGTCACATTATGCATTAATTTGAACGTCGAAGGCTAAATCCCACCTGAGAAATTGCGGCCAGCGTCAACACCACCGCTGTGGTAGGCGGTCGTTGCATTTTTGCAACGAACGAGCTTAATTCAAACACGGATGCATTTGCACTGATGATGTCACCTCGACTGGGAATGAAACATATGCAGTCTGAATGCCAAGCACAGCTATTAGAACCATGAGAAAACCAATAAGTCGAACTACGACCAACACAAATTTTCAAATCCATTGATACCGAACGGACTTTCGAAACACCATCCACTCATTCGGATAATAACTTTACTTTTTATGACATCCTCTGTGTGATGCCTTGCAAAAACTACATGTTGCATCATTTTAATTGGCTGGCTTCCGAAATTTCCGGAGTTCGTAATCATTTATTCTCTAATTATTTCGAGGTGATTTACCTAAGTAGTAACTCACTGTGCGCAGTATCGCTTATCCTGCAGCAGTTGCCGGCATATTCTCCTTCTGGGGTAATTCTCTATTTTCACTCATATTCTCTCGCAACATGTTGCCGGTCGGATGTTCAAGCCCGTGGCACTCCCCCATCACAACCGGTGTCATTCGCATCTAAGGGCAAAGCGGTGTTTCGGGTTTCGTCGTGCAGGTTTAATTTACACAAGGTGGTAGCTGTTACAGCGCAAGTTCCAAAAGGGTGGATGATGAAGTGGATCAAGTGTATCTAAACTATTTACCATTTTAGTCATTTTGATTCGTGATTGTGTATCTGGTAACGAAAACTGTGAATATGGGACACTAGGGGAAAGATAAAACGCTTCCAAAGCGTTTGTCCTTACCCAACAACTATATCTACCAACCTATTCGTGCCTTCTATTCATGAGACATTAGATAAACTGGAAGTATAAAAGTGCCAGATGATGAATAACTTATATAGAACGTCTAACAAATGTGAGCTCATAGGGTTTGTAATTTTGTCGCTCCTTGACATGGTTGTCGACTTAACGTCCCGAAGGTGCCAAGAAGTGTGATCCCCCTCGGTTGAATAAAAAGCCGTTTAGGAAGAAAAATGATCTAGAAATGTTTCACAATTATTAAAATTTCAAATTTACATGAAACTTAGCAATTTTAACGGAACCAAGAGGAAAAATGCTTGTTGTCCACATTAGTTATTCGAACACTTCATTAGGTATAGGGTCCTTATCCTTAACAGGTCTCAAAATTTAACAAGACTATCAGAAATGGTTAAATTCTTCCAAGTTGGTCATGCCTTCGAAATACCCGGATTGATTCGTTTGATAAATGGATGCTCGTGCAATCAAATTTTTATGTTTTTGACTTGCATCCACGAAGTGCCGGCTTACCCAGATGTTCCGCTTTTTGAGTGGCCACCCAGCAGCAAAGAAATGGGATACTAACTTCGTCGTGCCGTCCAAAACCAAGCTGTTATTTCTTTGGCCACCAGTGGTCTCACAATAATGGAGAGTCGAAATCGATACACACAGGCGGAAGCAGTCTGTTTATGCGAAGCTGTTTTCATTTGCTTAAATACCTGCTTGCACAGGTTTTACATTTTACTAAACAATAGACGGTATTGGCATCTCGGCAAAAAAGAGTATGAGACTGAAACAAAAGAAGAAAGCGTTCACGTGATGACAGCACAAGGAAACCGCAACCGCATCGATTCATCGATTTCAACGGGTAATGACAGAGTCGCGTGCGGACGACAGAAATGCAGAGACAATACTCCACTGAATCGGCAATTAGTTCACCAAAACTAATCAGCATGTGCAATCAGCATTTCAACACTTAGCAACTTTAACCACACGAGGTCGAAGGCGAACACCAAGACGGGCCAATAGGACGAAGACTCGGTCAGTTGGTGAAACTAAAGGCAGTCAGAGACGTTTATACCCGTTAACTCTTTAAATTCTCTCCAGCAAATCGGAATTTGCATCCGTCTGACTTGAGTGCTCCCGATGTAGCCAGTAGGAAGGGACGAGTGACGCAGACGCATCTAACAGGCTTCCATAAAGGAACGGGAGTTTGGTTTCAATGCAAATCCCTCGCCGCCGGCTATACCTCCGTTTCCGAATGTATGGATTTATTTACCTTGTTTTGGGGTTCAAATGACCACCTGAACGGTGTTCATAAGAGTCAAAGAAATTACATGAAAAATCAGAGGACAAGCTCGTCATAAGCTGGATGGATCCACTGGATTAATGTATTCTTGAAGAAAGAGTTCAGATGCACCGATCATCGCTGGAAATAGACTCAGTCTTTTTACTGCCATCCGGGGAGTGTCGGCTAATGTTAACAGTTTGTCTCGTTTTCTGGAACTCTCAAAATATGTATGTGGCCGACTATCTGGCTAATGATTCAGAAGGATGAAGGGGCATATGACGTCATTGCGTAATCATTAACTCCTGTTTCGCTTTATTGTCGCGTAAACTGCGATAGAACAGCTACTTAGTTTTACAGTTCGCAGCTGATGATCACAAAATTCGTAATCGCCAAACGGCCGCTGTGAATTCGGATCACTAATGGGTTTTATTGAGCGTTGAAAAATAGGGGAACTTAAGAAAACCATGTGTGATTCGTTTGCTCTGCGCTCTCTGGGTTTGTTGACAGTTTCCACTTCGCTTAATCATAACGATTTTTCCAATGCTGGTCATCACCTTTAGTAAGTTCTTAGACCGAACTATGTTCCGACATTAAACAATTTTTGTCCATCTCCCAAGTGATGCCTATTCGAACCAAATCAGTTAGTTTTGAACATTTGGCGTTGATTTATCGATATGTTTCAACTCTTTGTCGACCAGTTTTTCCCGTAAGTTGGGTGGGAGAATGACACTTATGAACTGTTTATGAACTAAATTATCTCCCGCAAAGTAGGAGAAAGAACTGAGTCAAGCGAACATCAACTATCAGGCAAGATTTGTCTTTTGCTGAATATCTGGCTAGGGCAGTACAGTTCTGAGCGTAGTTCCATGTCTACATTAGACATCTATTCTCGTTACCGGAAAACCAGTTTTAGAGAGAGAATCCTAATATTATTCCAGAGACTATTATCAGTACAGCATACTACTGCTTGTCTCAAAAACATCGATTAAACGATTTATGTGAAATACTTTTCAAAACCTAAATCATCAAGAATAGTCGGATTAACTATATCCAAGGTAAATAATTCACTAATGCGAAGCGAGTTTACTAACTAGTTTCCACATGGCTACAGAATGTTAATAACCAGCCGATTGCTTCTAAATGAGAAAACTGATCCACTATGAGGGAATTTGAGCCCACGACATTAAGGCTGAGGCGCCACAACTTCGATTTTGTGACCTTCGCGGTATTCTTATTTCTACCGTTCGGAAAAGAAACATAGAAGAGCAACTAATTATCTTTAAGTCCAGTTGTTTCTTTCAGTCAATGAGCGCAAACTGGTTTTTCGTTTCTGTCACCTCAAACTACACCCGGTGTTTTCACTGTATATTTGCACAGTCCATCGCGTAGGAAGAACAAATGTTCGCTGTCAACCACGATATGTATATACTTGCCTAGGGACTTTGCTTTGATGAGTATAGCCCCACTCACAAGGTGCACTGTCCGTTGCTATCTCATACGTGGTCACTGGGGAGAAGCAAGGTTTTGTGAGATATTCGAATGCGAGACTAAGACGTTTCGAGGAGGCCCTATTAATCCCAGGTTTCAGTCAAATCTTTGAGTAAAATATGATTATGATTCGACTATATCGCACGGCTACCTGTTCTTCTCTACTATGTTCCCCTTGGTTGTTACAACTAGTAATCAGGCTACCTAAAATTATTCTACAGATTTAGCCCATCGTTACTATTGTTAGCAGTACTACGACAAAATCTACCTAATTTGGTATCGGTTTTCGCCCTTTTTTTCTCCCCATTTTCTGGCACCCACGCCAAATTCGGTCATTCATGTTTTTAATTGGTCGTGACAATGAGGAGTTATTGGTTACTTTGTAAGTAAACAACCGACTGAGTACACTAGAAATTAGTGACCAATATAAATATCGCTTAATTGCATATTCTTGCGTTTTAAGAAGGGATCAGGGAAATAAGGTTCCTCCACCACACTTCCCCCAATCATGTTTAGCCTAGTGAATTGGCTTTCTCCTTGACTGACGTTATGCAGTGACAAGTGTTTGGCCTTGTTGTATTTCCGCGTTAGCACTTGAACTTTATTTGGCGCCAAGTTATTCCTCTTGTTTCACTTTCTTCACCTTCTTCTGATGGAGCGCACTTTGGCAGCAGCTCCAATAAGCGCCTAATTTTTGGATTTTACGCTTAGTCGTTATCTAAGTGACCATACAAGAACTAGAGAGCTGTCACTCGACAGAACGTCTTTTCTACAAGCATCGCCTTCAGTTTTCCTATATAAACCCTTCTTTCTTTATTGATGACGGATTCTTCTCGAGATAATTCACTTGTGACTTTGCTTGTACACTGCTCCGGGCTCATCGTGAAATGGATCATATCGCCGTGATTCACTGGATTACTTTCAAATAGTATTGC